>JAJOOS010028602.1:0-16199 GCA_029582725.1 Solanum chiquidenum | reverse complement strand
CCATGGGATTCTTCCTCCCATGGAGTCCCCTAGAATTCCATAATTTGAAGAAGAATTCCTCAATTCTAGTTAGGGTTTCTCCCATTATTGTGGGTTATGATGAATATTGATCCAATTGAGTGGATTATTGATTTCACGTATCAGGACACTTCTTCCAATTCTAAGTGCCAACAATCGTTAGTCAGTAATTTAACCCAACTAAGTGAGTTGGGGTTGAATCCCACAGGGAGTGGTACGTGCTTAAGATTCAAGAGCCAAGTGAAAATCTGTTCAAGTCAACATAGGTAAAGATATTTATGAATAAAAACATAGTTCAAATTTAGGGTGACACAAGTGTCAAATAACAGGGGGGTTTTGATTGTAATTATCAACTACATCAGCAAATAACACTAAGGAACAAGTAAAGAGACGGGTTCTTGGGATGTGATTGGATTATAGGCTAAGGTAGAAAAATGGGTTATTGCAACTGATAGTAAATAGTTGTAAATCAGTGAATAAGCTAGACTTTAGTGCGGATAAACTTTCTCTCGAACAATTTACCCCGAATCAAATTGGTTTCTCTCGAACACCAATAAGAAGCAATTACGAACACCCTATGCTTTAATCCATTAACTCTCTCGGGCTGAATGTGTGAAAAAAAGGGTTTAGGATTCAGTCTCTCGATCTGAACTCATGACAACCCAATACCCACAGACCATCAATGCAGTAATCTTGGTTTTAAAACATCTCTCGAGCAAGCCAAAAACACGAAGGTAGAGTTGCATTTGAAAATACAACCCTTTAAAGTAAGCCACAATTATTGAATGAAATCACTTTTAAACAACATTTGAACTATCAATTAGCAATACCCAACAACTAAATCAACTCATAATCACATAATCACACCTCAAAAATTGGGGTTTTATCTAGACATCATAAAAAGATAAAAATCATTACCGAATTGTGTTTCCATCAACTGGGTAAGATTAATTTCGTCTTTACAAAGGTCAAGGTTGAAGAATCTCAAAGACCCACTTCCAAATTCTCAAAAATGGAAATCTTCAAATCTTCAAAGCTAAGGATAATATTGTCTCAATACTCTCAGTTCTAAGCTCTCAAAAACTGTTTGATAATGAAAATTAGATACTATGAAAATTGATACTAAACTAAGAATTTAAAAATGTATTTACAGTCGCAACAAATATACTGTGAAGGACCATTCGACGCAACAAGTCGGGATCTCCGATCAACTCGGCGATCCTCCCTTTGGACAATTGCATCTTCCTTTAACTTTGTCCTTCAGCATCCTCACGTTCTATAACTTTGGGCGATCTAACACTCTATCGTGGAACCGTTCGGTGACACGCCGACTGCTCCCTTCTATCGCCGACTTGATTTTCTCCTTCAGGGCTTGGCACACTGGAACTTTAGGCGAGATTGTTGCCATTCAGTGACTCGCCCAATGGGTTAGGCGATCATCAGGCCTTCTTTTCTTCGTTCTTTCAGCTGCCTTGTTCCTTTTTGCTCATTAGTGTCCATGCTTTGTTCCTCAATCCAAATGCCTGAAAATCAAGGATTTACATCAGTTATTGGCACAAAATATGCATTTGAGGACACTAAATCTATTAAAATAAAGCCCTAAATGAGTCCAAATTGTGGAATCATCAACACCCCCAACTTAAACTTTTTCTTTTTCTCAAGTAAAACTCAACTTCAGCTGTTCAAAAAGGATGTCTCAAACAGTGCTACACAAGACTCAATCATGAATGCACACAAAAAGACTCAACTTACTAATGCAAGGATCAATTGTGGACTAAAAGATTCAAGTTGTGACTCACCATATTCAAAGATTCTCAAGTTCACAATACTTGCTTCAAATGCAAGTTCAAGCTCAACAAAGGTACTCAAATTCCCTCACACAAAGAATGATTCCATATTCACACACAATGGTTCAACAATTTAAAGCTTCGGAATCAAATCAACACTCACACTCACAAAGATGAACACAATGCATGACTTCACCCATAGGTTTGCCCGTATTTTCCAATCAACACTTGTTTCCGCTCACTCTAGATCAAAAAGGTCTTTTCAAGTCTTGTAACGGGGCTGAGTGTAAATTATGGTCATTTAGGCTCAGTGACTTCTATCCTCATGAAATGTGGTCTGAACAACATTGTCTTTCTTTTTCTTTATCATTCTCATTCGTGCTCCCACAGTCACTCCATTATTCAATTTCCATGGACTGTTGGAAACCCCATTTCTTTTTGCATTTTCACAACTTTATTCCACAACTTTTTCATTCTTTTAATTTTTCATTCTTTTCTTATTTTTCTCTCTTTTTTTATATGGAGGGGTTCCATTTTTCTCAAACCCATGGGTCAAAGGGGACTTCCTTGCACTTCTTGATTTATCTTCTCTTTTCACCACACCCCCAACTTAGGCTTTTGGTCTAAGTTGGCTATTCACACAAACCACAAATCATGAGGATTAAGGGTAATGGATCAAGAAAGGTCACAATTTCATCAAGTTTCTTCCCAGAAAATGGTAAGGCTCAAAAGGTGTTCAAGCGAAGTTCACACACGCACAAGGTAGGTCACAAAAAGAGGTATAATGTCAAATTGTTTCACACTCTTCAAATTTGCCTAAGATCGTATCAAGAGATTTGCATCACTTAGTCAACCGGACCAACGGAGAAAATTCTAGGTGTCATCACACATGGTTCACGGTAAGCTCATCACACAAGGCATTGTCACCAATGTCAAACAAGACTCCACACTTTCGCTAGTGTGCAATGTTCATCATAAGATACTCAATTTGATACTTGGCTAGTCACAATAAGATGCAAAAAGTTCACATATTGTATTTGCAACTTCATTTGGACTCATCGTGGCCGCACATTCATTTTTGTTCGATTATGGGCACTATTCAAGTCATCAGTATTGATCAAGATCGATACTTAAATTTGCAAGAGGACAACCACATTCAAACACAAACAAGAGGTGGCACAAAAAATAATTTGGAAGGGTCCAAAAATCATTTACAATTAACACAAGGAGCCACAAGCTCAATCATCCACAAAAACAATGTTAAACACAATATATACCACAAAACCCAATGTACGAACAAAGCAATAATCACAAAAGGTGGGCCTCACCCCACCACAAACAAAAGCTATTGGTCCTCAAATGCAAGAAATAAAATATCAAAAAGTCAAAAAGTAAGATAGAGAGGGAGGTAAAAAGGAATCATGTCTAAGTAGTCGCTCCAACTGTCTGGGCATCAGTACCCAATGTAATGCTTGGAACCTGGGCATCAGTGCCCAGAGTCACCTCAGAAGCAATAGTAGCTACACTAGGATCAACCAAGGGTGTATCCACCAAATAAGCCTGCACAACTACATCTACCATGGCCTCCTCAGTCTCAGTAAGGTCTTCATAAGAAGCCTCCTTACAAACCCCAAGAATCTCCTCATCCATCTCAGCCTCGGACTCAAGATCAACCACCTCCTCAACTCTAACCTCATCTCTGGTGGTAGCCGGAGGCATATCTGGCTCTACTGGCACATCCGGGATATCCACCATCCTGAAAATCATGGACATGTTGGTGGACTTCAGCTGGTCCACATCTCTCCTCAGCGCAGCAACAACGGTCTTTAGAGTTGTTACCTCTTCGGTGTCCCCTTGGCCACGCTCACACACCTCTATCCTAGCTGCAAAGGCATCAATGGTAGCGCTCAATGGGGTCACAACATCATCCAGGGTTGTCTGAATCATGCTCGGAATGGAGGCCTTAAGTCTGGCAGCACGAAGATCGGCACAATGGGCTAGTTGCCCCATCTGGAATAATGCAGCCTGAGTGAGCGGGGTCTGGGAAATAGCAATAACAACAGCTCTTGGAGGCAATGTAGCGGCAGAGGAATTAGGGGTGTCAGAAGGAAAAACACTAGAAGTATCTAAAGCCCCAGGGGCTGAAGTAGGCAAAGTTGCCTCTGTAGGTAATGTATGTAGATCAACAACCAGGGATGAGTCCACCGGGGCTGCCTTCTTCTTCTTTGCATTGACAGGACTGACCGCTTTCTAGTGGTAGTTGGTACCGCCCCTGTTCACTTCAGCATGCAAGGAACACCTTCGGGGATTCGTACTATCCTATTAAACAGTCAAGTTGCCGACCACCTGAGTACCTTAGTGGTGTCACTCATAGATTAGCAAATTCACACATTTAAAGTCTTGTCGAGGATTTTTTTGCAAGAAATCCGCTAACAAATTCTTCGAGCTAGAGAGAATTTTTTAGATTTACAAAGCTCTCCTTCAACTATCCCATAAATAAAGGTAGGTCGGAATTGGTGAAAGAAGGACTTTGTGAGAGGAATACTACTGATTATCTATGAAAGAAGGCTTTTAAGAATGAAAAAAAATATTATCTTCAGGATAGAGAACCCCCTGCCTGCCTTTTCAGATACGAGTGAGTGAGCGCCGGATATCAGTAGAGGATGTGGGAATCACTTCCACATCCTTCTTCATAGCTCTAGGAACCCGAGCGCGTCTGCACAGCTCGGTGATCAATACCAGAAAATGGAGGGAAGTCTGGCGTTGCTTGGCCCGCATAAGCATATCCAATGAAATAATCATCCCCAAGTTCACCCTTGTCCCCGCAATGAGGCATCCTCAGCAGGCTGCTTTGGTGTGGCAGAGAATATACTCATTTTGGGAGGGCATGATCGTGCTGCTGATGAAGCCAAACCAATACCTTGCTGCCACATTTAGGTCTTTCTTTTCAATAACTGCCCCAACCTCAAGTCACTTGGGAGTGCCGTCTGTTATCAATGGAGCCAACCACTTCTTCATGTTCTCTAGCGTCATTGTCCTGATCTTGTATTGACAGTCATCCTCAAGTCTCATAGTGCATTCTAGGATAGTATTGATGGCAGTAAAATCACACTACACCTTCTTCCCCGTGACAACAATGTAGTCAACCGACTTGAATTTAGCTGCCAGTTTCTCCCTTTGTGGTATCAATGCACTGTATGCACTGTAGAACTCTCTGACCCATATTGGAATGTACGGGCCATGGGGCTTGGTGAAGATCTGGAATTTATAAGACTTCAGACAGCTCAAAATCTCTGGGTACCTATTAATGACCCCATCAATTGACAGTCTCTTCTCCTCTATGATTGTCCTCAGCCCCTCAGTCTTTAGTCTGTTCATAGACTTGGGAGGATGAACCTATACTGGTGGTGCTAGGATCACTGCCTATGCTGGAACTGGATGGGGAATGGTGGTGGGCTAAGGATTCCTGATCCTAGATGGATCGTTCATCCTTTTGGATCGTAGCTCAACCCTTTGTGCTGCTATCAGTTCATCATTCTCGGGATCTCTAAAATTGTTGCCTGTTGCTCCTGGTGCTCACCCTCACTCTCAGATGTAGTGAGGTGAGTGGCGTAGATACCGTCACTATCGGAGCTGGCCTCCGGTAATGCAAGTCTTTCCCTTTACCTTGGCCTTTCCCACCAGATATGGGAAGTTTGGTTGCCTTAGCCTTGGATGCAGTGGCATCCTCGTTGATAGATATCCCCTTAGCCTTCTTACGGGGTGACATGTTTCACCGGCAACTTTTGGTCTTGAAATGACTGCAAAAACATCAGAAAAAGTGAGAAAACATTCAATCAAAAGCACAGAAAAATCGTTGCAAACAGACTCGCCGAACCTGTCGGCGAGTCGCCAAATCTCTTTGGCGAGCTAGATCGGGCTCACTGAAATGATTGGCTCAAAAATCTCAAAAAAAATTGGCATGTCGGTGATTGAAGGGCCTATCGGCGAATCACCGACAGCATTCGACGAGCAAGGATTAGCCCACCAAAAGTTACAGTGCAATTAAGGGTCAGGGGCTCAGACAAAGGGCAATCAAGAAAGACTTTCGGGGAGTCGCCGAGTGCATTTGGTGACCTCAGGCTTCTCGCCGAAATTTACAGAACCAAACTTCACATTTATCACGAAATTAAAGGCGATATGGGGAACTTCGACAAATCGTCGAGTGGTTCAGCGAGCTCGACCTAGCTCGCCAAACGACCCAATGTGCCTACTTTCGACCCATCTCCCCAAATTTAACCCCGCAGCCCCTGAAAAGAAAATCAAAATATGCACTTATTAAATTAAACTAAGACCCATTACTCCCATGCCCCTGGGTTACTCAGACTTCTCCCAGTTTTGCAAAATTTGGCCATTTGATGACTCTTGCCCTTAAGAATGACGTCAACTGCTCCATCATTGGGTAAAATACGTCATTTGGCACAAATACATGCTACTTAGACTTCACCCGACTAAACCCACAACCATGCAAGCACAACCCCACAAATTTTAACCAAATTTAAGGCACAAAATCATGGGAATTCAATGATAAAGGCATTACGGGTAAAATATTTGAATTAACACAGGTATTCTAGCATACAAACACTATCAGAGAGGCCCAACACACATCACTAAGATAAGGTCGTACCAAATGAGTAAAAAATTGCTAAATTAAGATTTGGGGTTCAGAAAACCAACCTTAGATGTCGATTAAATTTTTTTGAAATGCTAGACGGCAAAGTAATCCACTCCGAACACAAATCTAACGACTAAAACACCCTAACATACAAAAAGTATGGGAAATATTGTGCGGGTGTGAGTTTGGGGAGATTAAAAGTGAGGGAAAGTGAAAGAGTTTGAAAGTTTAAACATTTGGCCTTTAAAACCCGTCCAGTTCTCTCCCATTCGGCGACATTAGTTTTGCTCACCGACCCATTCGGCGACACGCTGAGTGGGCACTCACTTCGTCGAGTTTTACACGACCTCCAGTTAATGTGAGGGTCCAAATGGTGGACTAGATCATGATCGCCAACCTGGCCGGGGATTCACCAAGTTGCTCCTGGGCTCACCTAGTTTTACAGAGTCCAATTTAAAATTGTCTTGAGTCCAACAACGGTCTAGGTCGGGCTCGCCGACCTCTTTGGCGATGCGCCGACTAGACTTTTAGCTCGCTAATCTCTACCTTTCTAACACTTTCTACACTTCAACCTGCACAATCAACACACCATTATTTCTAAAACAAAAATAAAGCAATAAAACACTTAGGTTGCCTCCTAAGAAGCGCGTTAGTTAACATCGTGGCATGACTCAAGTCTCCACTTAAATTCCATTTGTGGAGTTTGCCTCATTTTTATAAGGCAACCCTTCTTCTGGCTCTGGGTAGAGATGAGGCAGCACTTGGTCCATTTGGGAGTCTAGTAGGTGAATAAACATGGAATGAGAGGTTGTCAGCTGGTTTAGCATTAAGACATTCTCTTTTATCTCCTCCAACACTCTTTCATGCTCTTCGACTTTGTGTAGAATGAGTAAGATGACCTCTTCAATTTGCCCATCCTCTTGCTTCTTCATCTTTCGACACTCATGAGGGGGGATGTACCTATCCTTCCTCTTGGACACTACCTCTAATTCCATGACTTTCTTGGCCAAGACATCCAACTAGGTTAATGATTGAATAACGTTATCAAATACACTTCATCCAATACTGAGTGTCAATGATCGTTCAATAGTAATATAACCCAACTAAGTGAGTTGGGGTCGAGTCCCAAGGGAGTGGTTCGTACTCAAGAATTAATAGAAAAGCATAAATATGCTCAAGTCAATCATAACTACAAATATTTACGAAGAAAAGCATAATTCTAGTTAGGAGTGACACAAGTGTCAAATATCAAAAGGGGGCTTATGTGTACCTACCAGCTAAAACGGAAAATAACATGAAAATATGAATATGGAGATGGGATTCTTGGGATGTGATAGGATTATGGGCCAATGTAAACAACAGGCCAATTGCAATTAATAGTAAACAACTGCAAATAAGTGAATAAGCTAGACTTTAGTTGGGATAAACTTTCTCTCGAATAATTTATCCCGAATCAAATTGGTTTCTCTCGAACACCAATAAGCGGCAATGAAGCACAACATTCTCTTTAGTCCATTCACTCTCTCGAGCTGAATGTGTGGAAAAGGGTTTAGGGTTCACTCTCTCAAGATGAACCCATGACAACCCAATACCCACAGACCATCGATTCAGTAATCTTGGTTTTAAAACCTCTCTCTCAAGCAAGCAAAAAAACACGAAGTTAAGATTGTATTTGCAACTACAACCCATTAAATTCAGCCACAATTACTGAATGAAATCACTTTTATACAGCAAATAAACTATCAATTAGCAATACCCAGCAGTTAATTCAACCCATAATCACATAATCACACCCCAAGAATTAGGGTTTTAGCTAGACATAGTAAAAAGGTAAAAATCGTTGCCAAGTTGTGTTTCCATCAACTGTGTAGGATTGATATAGTCTTTACAAAGGTCTAAGATGAAGAATCTTCAACACCCACTTTAAATCTCTTAGAAATGAAAATCTTCAAATCTTCAAAGCTAAAGAAAAATGTCTCCAAACTCAATTCTCAGTTCTAAACTTCAAAAACTGAATAATACTATGACATAAGATACTAAGCAAAAAATTTAAACAAGTATTTATAGTTGTCAAAAAGTGTGTTGCGAATGACCATTTGGCGCAGTTAGTTGGGGTCGCCGATCCACTCGGCGATCCGCCCTTTGGTCATTTTCATCGCCGTGTTTCTTTTGCCTTCAGCATCCTTGAGTATCTGAACCTTTGGGAGATAAGGTACTGCATCACGGAACTGCTCGGTGACTCACCGACTGCTCCTTTCTCTCATCGACTAGATTTTCTCCTTCAGGGCTTGGCACTCTGGAACATTAGGTGAGACCCTAGATGTTGGGCGACTCGTCTAATGGGTTAGGCGATCCTTAGGCCATATTTTCTTCGTTCTTTCAGCTGCCTTGTTCCTTTTTGCCCAATAAAGTCCATGCTTTGTCCCTCAATCTAAATACCTGAAATTTAAGGATTTACATCAGTTATTGGTACAAAACATGCATTTGAGGACACTAAATCTATTAAAATTAATCCCTTAATGAGTCCAAATCGCGGACTCATCAGTAAATAATGTGGCCAATTCTTTGTATTTTTCTTTCTCCTTGGTGGTATTAGCCATGTTATCAAGGAGTTGGGATGCTTTAGCATAAGGTAGCTAGATGAGACCACTTGGAAAGATTTGGTCTGCCACTATTCTATTTTTGGGGCCAAGACCCCGGTAGAAGCATTCCAGAAGCATCTTATCTGGAATTCCATGAGTTGGGCATTGCTGCAATAGGGTCTTAAACCTTTGCCACAATTCATAAATGGCTTCACCCTCCAATTTCTTCAAATTTAGGATGTTATCCTTACAAATCATCAATCTCAAAGGAGGGTGATTCATTGGGTCACTGTTGCTACCAGATATGCTCCAATTCTCTGCTCAAAATAGCAACACACAAACCAATACTAACAATTAAGTAAATTCAACTATAACTAACAAGAACAATATTCAACTTAACTAAATAATCTTAAAAAACACCACTCCCCGGCAGCAGCACTATTTTGATTTCACGTATCAAGACACTTCTTCCAATTCTAAGTGCCAACGATCATTAGTTAGTAATATAACCCAACTAAGTGAGTTGGGGTCAAATCCCACAGGGAGTGGTACGTGCTTAAGATTCAAGAGCCAAGTGCAAATGTGTTCAAGTCAATCATAGGTAAAGATATTTACGAATAAAAGCATAGTTCAAATTTAGGGTAACACAAGTGTCAAATAACAGGGTTTTTTTAATTGTAATTATCAACTACAACAACAAATAACACTAAGGAACAAGTAAAGAGACTGGTTTTTGGGATGTGATTGGATTATAGGCTAAGGTAGACAAATGGGTGATTGCAATTGATAGTAAATACTGGTAAATTAGTGAATAATCTAGACTTTAGTGGGGATAAACTTTCTCTCGAATAATTTACCCAAAATCAAATTGGTTTCTCTCGAACACCAATAAGCAACAATTAAGAACAACCTACACTTTAGTCCATTCACTCTCTCGAGTTGAATGTGTAGAAAATAGTTTAGGATTCACTCTCTCAAGCTGAACCCATGACAATCCAATACCCAGAGATCATCAATTCACTAATCTTGGTTTTAAAACCTCTCTCTCGAGCAAGCCAAAAATTCAAAGGTAGAGTTACATTTGGAACTACAACCCTTTAAATTAAACCACAATTATTGAATAAAATCACTTTTAAACAACATTTAAACTATCAATTAGCAATACCCAACAGCTAAATCAACCCATAATCACACCCCAAAAATTGTTGTTTTAGCTAAACATCATAAAAAGATAAAAATCATTACCAAATTGTGTTTCCATCAACTGGGTAAGATTAATTTCGTCTTTACAGAGGTCAAGGTTGAAGAATCTAAAAAACCCACTTCCAATTTCTCAAAAATAGAAATCTACAAAGCTTTAAAGCTAAGGAAAATATTGTCTCAATACTCTCAGTTCTAAGCTCTCAAAAACTGATTGATAATGAAAATTAGATACTATGAAAACTGATACTAAACTAAGAATTTAAGAATGTATTTATAAGCGTTAAAAATATGCTGCGAAGGACCATTCAGCGCAATAAGGCAGGATCACTGATCAACTCAACGATCCGCCCTTTGGTCAATGGCATCGCCTTTTTACTTTGGCCTTCAGCATCCTCACGTTCTGTAATACTACATTGCAGAACTATTTGGTAACACGCCGACTGCTCCCTTCTATTGCCGACTTGATTTTCTCTTTCATGGCTTGGCACACTGGGACTTTAGGCAAGATAATGGCCATTCGGTGACTCACCCAATGGGTTAGGCGATCGTCAGGCCTTATTTTCTTCGTTCTTTCAGCTGCCTTGTTCCCTTTTGCTCATTAGTCTCCATGCTTTGTTCCTCAATCCAAATAGCTGAAAATCAAGGATTTACATCAGTTATTGGCATAAAATATGCATTTGAAGACACTAAATTTATTAAAATAAAGCCCTAAATGAGTCGAAATTGTGGACTCATCAATTATGATTATTTATGATTACATTGATAGAACTGCATGTATTTAAAATGAAATTACATGTACCCATGTCTATCATATGATTTTAGGGTTGAATTGATATAGTGGGTTTGATGCCATGTGGCGGAAACTCTATGGGCTAGATATCTCCTTATAAGATTGATGAATTATGAATATAAATGCGGATTGATTAATTATTAATAGAATTTCTCTAGATTGAAGTATATATGATGAACATGATGTTAATTGATTGAGAGTAAAGAACAGATGATGATCATGATATGTAGTACTTTGAGAGTAAAGCCTAGACTAGGCATTGTTGATTGTAAATGCTATGATGTGGAAAAGACACTTCCTATAATGAATTGATAAGCATGATGGTATGAATGTGAAAGGTTTACTAACATGAATGATTTTATATTGAAAGGATTGCTTACCAAAACTGAATCTAGACTAAAATGCTTAATTAATAATGAGGCTAGAGGCGATTACCCTTGACCTCCATATGTAAGAATATGAAGTGATTCCCTTGCTTCTTAGACTTGAACAAGAGGTGAATCCCCACGTTCTTACTATGATGAATGGACATGGAAGCGATTACCCATTCTCCTTATGAAATGATGTGGAGGCGAGTACCCGCATCATATGATGAGGTTGAGGAGGCGAGTACCTACAACTTAAAATTAAGTAAGCAAGGTGCGAATACCCATTAGCCTTTATAAACTAGGCATTGAGGCGAATCCCCATGTCTTTAAAAGTGAGTATGATTAATGTGATTATGTTATGAAGTTGACTTGTTGGAGTGTTACTAGGTATGCCTTCCATGATGTAAGCTTGACTAGAGGTGGATGACCTAAGTCTTGGCTAAGCTTAAGTGAGGTTACTTAAGAGAGTATTCCTCTTTCACTATGATGCTTATTATGTATTTATTATGCTCATGCCTTATGTCTTATGTTAACTAATGCTTATGTTTATGTTGTTTATGCTAGCCATCATATTTAGTACTTGATTGTTCTAATGCATACTCTTGCCTACATTCGTATCAAATGTATGGTCCGGCGCTCCCGATTCACACACTTGTGGCTAGGTTCCTAGAGGATTATGAAGTCAAGCTTTGGTGAGTCCTCATTGTATTCAAGGATTGGATCACCCTATCTCATTATGTCTTTCTTTTATGTTTGAGACTTTTGTATGGGCTGTGTCCCAAGATTTATAGTCTCTTATGTTTAGATGGTTTGAGACAATGTCAAGTTAGACATCCGCTTGATTTTATAAAAGACTTCGATTGTATTGAAATGTTTTTAATTCCTGGTTATTTTTATTACTTTATGTTATGATATGCTAAGTGGCTTGTATGAGGCCTCTCGAGGTCTTATACACCTTGTTACATCTAGGGGTACCCCTGGGTCGTGATAAACTTCGTAATTAGAGCACAAGGTTTAGAATGGTTCTAGGATATCTCAAACAACGTGTAGTAGAGTCTTGTTCATAAGTGTCAAGTGCGCCACATTTATGAATATAAGGCTATTAGATGTTTAGGAAACTTCACTTCTTCACATCTCTAAGTCATTCCATGGAGTTTAACTCTATAAGTCTTTCTCCTAATCCGTTCCCGATTGTTTTCAAGAAATGAATACTAGAAGGGATAATGTGAGAAGGTTGGAGGAAGGCAATGTTCAGCAAGAGGTTCCTTCTCAAGCTCAGATTGACCCATTGAATGAAAATGTGACTAATGCAAAGTTTATGTCGGCATTCCATGTATTGGCTCAAACCATGACAGCACAAGATTACAGAGATGTGGTAGCCCCCGGGAACACAAGTGTGGGTACGGAGGCGGCAAGAATGTGGGATTTCACAAGAATGAACCCTCCCAAATTTTATGGCTCCAAACTTGAGGAAGACCCTCAAGAGTTTATCGACGAGGTCTATAAGGTACTTGTTATCATGGGTGTGACTCCGGTAGAGAAGGCGAAGCTAGCCGCTTACCAACTCAAAGGGGTTGCTTAGATTTGGTTTAATCAGTGGAAAGCGGCAAGGTTAGTGGAAGCGGGTTCTATAAAATGGGAAAGGTTTAAAAGTGCATTTTTTGACAGATTCTTCCCTCTAGAGATGAGAGAGGCCATGGTACTTGAGTTCATCAACCTTAGGCAAGGAAATATAAGTGTAAGGGAATACGGTTTAAGGTTCACTCAACTATCCAAGTATAATTATTCCATTGTGGTGGATCGTAGTGCCAAGATGAGTAAGTTTGTGTCGGGTGTGTCCAACATGGTAGTCAAAGAGTGCCGCATCTCTATGCTTGTCCATGACATGGATATTTCTCTCCTTATAGTTCATTCCCAATAAATTGAGAAAGAAAAGCTCAAGGAAAGATCTAGAGAGTTAAAGAGAGCAAGAGTGGATGATGATAAATATTCACATGCGAGGTTCGGTGGATGGGGTCGTTCAAGGTTTCGGACAAGTTCTCTGGGCAATGTTCCTCAAGTGCTCCTCCAAGGCCTAATAATGAGAGGGTATCTAACCTGAAACCTAAAGGATATGGTAATAGGCCTCTTACGCCTACTTGTGCTAATGTGGGAGAAATCATGAAGGGAAGTTTCTAGCAGGCTCTAATGCTTGCCTTGGGTGTGGGAAAACGGATCACAAAATAAGGAATTGTCCTTCGATTGCTAATAATGATGGAGATGGTCATCATAGGGCTCAAACCTACTCTTCATCCGATCTGAGCGGTTCGGGTGGAAATGATCCTTAGCAAAACCGTTTCTATGCTCTCCAAACTAGAGGTGATCAAGAGAGTTCCCTGGATGTTGTGACTGGTATGTTAAAAGTCTTCCATATAGATGTGTATGGTTTACTTGATCTGTGTGCTACTTTGTCATTTGTGACTCCTTTTGTAGCTATGAAATTTGATATGCTTCCCAATATATTGTTAGAACCTTTTTTTGTCTCTACACCTGGTTGTGATTCTATTGTGGCTAAGAGGGTTTTTAGAAGATGTCTCATTTCCTTGTCCCATAGAGTTACCTTGGTTGATTTGATAAAACTTGACATGATAGATTTCGATGTCATCTTGGGTATGGATTGGTTGCATTCTTGTTATGCCTCCATTGATTGTAAGACTAGAGTGGTCAAATTTCAGTTTCCAAATGAGCCTATCCTTGAGTAGAAGAAAGGAAATTATATGCCTAGGGATCAATTTGTTTCTTACCTAAAAGGTAGGAAAATGATTTCGAAGGGTTGTGTATACCATATAGTGAGGGTGAGGGATTTGGAGTCTGAAAATCTTATTCTTGAGCCGGTCGTAGCTGTAAAAGAGTTTCTAGAAGTTTTCCCCGATGATTTACCCGGCATTCCTCCCGAAAGGGAAATAGACTTTGGGATTGAACTTCTGCCTGATACCCAACCTATCTCTATTTCTCCTTATAGAATGTCTCCGATGGAACTTAAGGAGTTGAAGGAACAGTTAAAGGAATTATTGGATAACGGTTTCATCCGACCGAGTATCTCTCCATGGGGTGCTCTGGTGTTGTTTTTTAAGAAGAAAGATGGTTCACTCCGAATGTGTATTGATTACCGCTAATTGATAAAAGTAACTATCAAGAACAAGTATCCTCTTCTGAGAATAGATGACTTATTTGATCAACTCCAAGGGGCAAGTTATTTCTCTATAATTGATCTCCGGTTAGATTATCACCAATGGAGGGTGAAAGAGGAAGATACTCCAAAAATAGCTTTTAGAACCCGATATAGTCATTATGAGTTCTTGGTTATGTCTTTTGGTTTGCCTAATGCCCTGGCGGCATTTAAGGACTTGATGAATAAGGTGTTTATACAATACCTTGATATGTTCGTAATTGTGTTCATAGATGATATCTTTATCTATTCAAGAAGAGAGGATGAGCATATTGTTCATTTGAGGATTGTATTGCAAATTCTCAAAGACCAACAACTCTATGCAAAGTTTAGTAAATGTGAGTTTTGG
This sequence comes from Solanum chiquidenum, assembly GCA_029582725.1. Taxonomy (NCBI): domain Eukaryota; kingdom Viridiplantae; phylum Streptophyta; class Magnoliopsida; order Solanales; family Solanaceae; genus Solanum; species Solanum chiquidenum. Next base: position 1,240 of record JAJOOS010028602.1, on the reverse strand, counting down.
TTAAGGTCCGTAGCTTTTCATGGCCATATAGTTTCAAGCAAGGGTATTGAGGTAGATCCAAAGAAGACGCGCGATCAAGAGTTAGCCTAAACCTCTATCACTGATAGATATTAGAATCTTCTTGGGTTTGACCGGTTGTTATAGAAGGTTTGTTGAGGGGTTTTCATCCATTTCTTCTCCTTTGACGGCGTTGACTCAAAAGAAAGCCAAGTTCATAAGGTCCAAAACTTGTGAGAAAAGTTTCCAAGAGTGGAAATATAGACTTACTTTGCTCCATTGTTGACTTTACCGGAAGGTACAGATGGCTTTGTGGTATATTGTACGCCTCTAGAGCGGGTTTGGGATGTGTGCTTATGCAAAATGGTAAGGTGATTGCCTATGCTTCAAGGCAACTAAAGGTCCATGAGAAAAATTATCCTACCCACGACCTTGAGTTAGCGGCGGTTGTATTTGCCTTAAAGATTTAGAGGCATTATTTGTAAGTGGTCCATGTTGATGGTTTCACCAATCACAAATGTTTTCAATATGTGTTTACCCAAAAAGATCAAAATCTTTGTCAAAGAAGGTGGCTTGAGTTATTGTAAGATTATGACATGAGTGTTCTCTATCACCCTGGTAAAGCAAATATGGTGGCAGATGCCCTTAGTCGGTTATCTATGGGTAGTGTTCCACATGTTGATGAAGAGAGAAAGGAGTTGGTTTGAGATGTTCATAGGTTGGCCCGATTGGGAGTTCAACTAATATATTCCACCAAGGGTGGTATTATGGTCCATAATGGTTTTGAATTGTCTTTCGTGGCCGATGTTAAAGAAAAACAATGTCTTGACCCAACCTTAGTAGAATTGAAAGAGGTGGTACTAAAGAATTCCGTAGAAGCTTTCTCCCAAGGGGGAGATGGTGTCGTAAGGTACCAAGGTCATTTATGTGTTCCAATTATTGATGACTTAAGGGAACAAATTTTATATGAAGCCCATAGTTCTCGATATTCTATTCACCCGGGAGCCACCAAGATGTACCATGATTTGCAAGAGATCTATTGGTGGAAGGGGATGAAGAAGGATATTGCAGAATTTGTAGCTAAGTGTCCTAATTGCCCACAAGTGAAGGTTGAGCACCATAAATTGGGAAGTTTATCCCAAGATATTATCATTCCTACTTGGAATTGGGAAGATTTGAATATGGACTTTATAGTGGGATTGCCCCGAACTCGGCACCAATATGATTCAATTTGGGTTATAGT
>JAJOOS010028601.1:0-16157 GCA_029582725.1 Solanum chiquidenum | reverse complement strand
TAGTTTAAATTGTTACGAATGCATAAATTGGGATGGATCGGAGGGAGTAGGCAAAAAGATCTATGCATTATGGATACTTGAATGAATATTTAGGAAGTAGTATGGCTGTAAATCATCTCAATAAGGTGAAAATGAGAAGTTTATAGTTTAAATTGTTACGAATGCATAAATTGGGATGGATCGGAGGGAGTAGGCAAAAAGATCTATGCATTATGGATACTTGAATGAATATTTAGGAAGTAGTATGGCTGTAAATCATCTCAATAAGGTGAAAATGAGAAGTTTATAGTTTAAATTGTTACGAATGCATAAATTGGGATGGATCGGAGGGAGTAGGCAAAAAGATCTATGCATTATGGATACTTGAATGAATATTTAGGAAGTAGTATGGCTGTAAATCATCTCAATAAGGTGAAAATGAGAAGTTTATAGTTTAAATTGTTACGAATGCATAAATTGGGATGGATCGGAGGGAGTAGGCAAAAAGATCTATGCATTATGGATACTTGAATGAATATTTAGGAAGTAGTGCATCTGCTGCTTCTTGACTAGTTTGCTACCAACCCCTATCCTTTAATAAGAGAAAAAAGGACCTTCATATACAAACATGAATACAAAAGAAAAAGAAGCTAAGAGATAATGTATGCTGTTCACATTATGGAGAGGCATTTTCACTAGAAGTTGCATAACACTCTCAAATCAACTATACAAATGAATATTCTATCAACTCTTGTCCATGATAATTATTTGCTAGAAAAGGGGAACCAGGGTCTACCGGCTTTAACAGTTAAACACACCCATTTCCTTTGCTCATAGCGATAACATAAACCTACCACACATTATAAATTCATAAAATGCATCCAAACACACAATAGTTGGCATTTTGATCAAAGTTCTAGCAACAAAAACAGAGACATACACCAAACCTAAAAGAACAAACAACACAAGAATAAGTAATTTCCAAGTATGCGAATCAAAAGGTTAGAGAAATTAGTTCTTTGTGAATCCTGCCCATAATATAACACAAAATGCCTGATATAATCAACTGGATCATCAATGTCACAAAGTGATTTAGGAGGAGAACATCCTTCATGATGCAACATAATATAGTTTCTAGAATCTTAAAGTAGATGTATGTTATATTATTGGGTCAGTCACAGGCCACATATTTTTAGATGACAGTAGAAAACTTTCCTGATGGTAAGAATTATGCTCTCTTAGCAGTGTTGAAGTTCTCGAGAAGAAGAGAACAACTACTACGTCTTAGTCTCAAACAAAATGAGTAAGCCATATGTATCCTTATTGGCCATGTTTCTCCATTTAAATTCATCTCACACTAACATTATACAAAATTATAGTAAAGATAAAAAGTACTAAAAGTACTCTATATTTGCTCCTTGCATAAAAATCGCCCATAGGACTAAAAGACTCCTAGAAAGTATAGGGCCAAAAGTAAATGTAATAATATGACTAATTGGTATAGCCTTAGAAAATCCAAGTTTGCATGGATTTCAACAGATGCAGGACTAATAATATTAATAGTAAGAATGACCTCGACAGCATTGGCATCCTGGCAGCTGGAATCAGATACTGACATATCTTTCGTCCCAAATAATCCATCAATGTCGTCATTCTCGAATAGCTGATTTGGATTATCGAGAGAACCACTAAATAGCTCTTCATAATTTTCAAAACTCAAGTCCACTTCATCCATATTGAAATCTTGAGAGAAAGGATCATCCTCATATATAGTTGAGCCTTTTACTCCAGAATAACAGCCCTGTGCAAGAATAATAACAGCATAAGCAACTTCCAAGAAATCTTGTGTTGAATGATTTAGAAGCAATAAGGTAGCACACATTGTGGATAACCATTCTCAAGCATAACATAATAAAATGAGGCAGTGCAATCAAATGCTTGAAAAAAAATATGGAATTCTCCCATAAGGCAGAAGAAAGAATCATAAATTACAGTTCATCTTCCTCAACATTTTTAGACCTGTTACTACTTCACGAATCTCAGGTAGTAATTAGCATTAAGAAAAGGAGCTGGGCACTGGAAAATCAAAGCTGAAGTTTGTTGAAAGATTCCAGAGGAACAACAAGGTGCAAGACAACCTCAGATTCATGAGCCCACTAGTGGTTGACTAACTTATTGATCGTCATTGCTATCAAACCGAAGTCCAGGAAAACAGAACTATCAGATCCGCGACATATCAGCAAGAATTATTAGCTTCTCATTATAGTATATCTTTTAAAACCTAGATTACCTTTGATGAAGAGAAATTCACAGATCCAACAATTTGCTCCACCTTGTTTAGCTTGTTTCCAAGAGTAAGCATAGAGGATCCCACCAATACACTTGATTTGTTTGGGGTATGAATTTCACTCACTTCAACTGTAGCAGATGCATCTTGAGAGCTGAACTTTCCTTGAGGAGCTCGGCTATCCGTAGGTCGGTTATCAGTGATGCTCATTGAACCCATTCCCTTCTCACAAGTTGAATCGCCACCTAAAGGGTTATCTAAGAGAAACGACCAGATAGTAGAGAGTTCTGCAGCGGAAGGACATCCAGTATAAGAACTAAGTGCTTGTCTATTATGCATGGAACCTGTACCAGAACCAGCATGACCAATCGAATCACAGTTCTTGCAAAGAGAAACCTTCTCCTCAACACGTCTAACAATAGCTGGTTGTGAATTACATCTTTCGCATAAAAGTGTCCTGGAATGGCGCTGTGAAAGGGCATTGGCAGAATGCACATTGCGATCACACGACAAACATAAGCAAGCTGCATCAGACCGGCAATATACAATTGACCGCTGCTCCCCACAGAATTCACATATATGCCCCATCACTTCTCCTCAGTAATCTAAGATTAAAAAATAAAGACTATCTGTAAATCTTTTTCAGCATAAAAGCTTAGAAATTAAGCAATAGAAGTTGCTTCCTAGTTGAGCACATACATACAGATTGCTCAAACAATTGTGCTTATGCTGTACCAGGGAACAGAATCTGCATTAATTAAAATCCAAATGAAAAGCAAGAAGTTTTAAGAAAGGATACAAACACATCTTTCACATACTGTGATGTTTGCTTATCCAAAATGAAAATTCACCTTCTCACGAAAATTCAAGAATTCAAACCGAGATAGCAACAACAACATATACAGTTTAATCCCACAAGTGGAGTCTTACCCTACCTTGGGAGGTAGAGAGGCAAAACGAAAGAGCACTAAATCAAAATTCCACTTAAAATGGAACACTAACTATTACAGAGAACAGAAAATGTGAATGATAGAGTATGCCACTTCACTCAGAAAAAGGGAAAGCAGCCACAAACAAGTTACAACAGAGAATCCAAACAAAAGGTGGAGAACTTTGGCGAGTTATATCTAAGCATCACTAGCTACAGCAAGAAGCAACATCTTTTTCTGTCTGGCAATCACAAATCAATCAATCTCCTCAATTCCAATTACTCCGGATCTTTTTCCTATTTCTCTATTTAAGTTGAGTATCTAAAAGGATCTTACCGCAACCCTCCTCCTATATCCGGACTCAATAATATTATGTGAGCTGGTGAAAAGGTCTATCAACTAAACCAACCACAAATCCATTCAAAACAAAAATTCAGCAGCAAAACATATGGTGGGTGGGTGGGAAATTAAACCAACAAAGAAAAAAAGTCGAATATAGCCCAAGCTGCAGACTTAGAGACTCTCACACAAGAACAAAGAAAACTACTCCAAGAAAATATGAAAAAGCACACATAAACAGCAAAATTCTCAAAATGAGCCATAAAATTATGAGAAAATCAAAAAAAATCAGCAACCCACAAACAGATCAAACAACAGAACACCATATGAAGAACAAGCAACCCCATTTGAATAGAAAAAAAAATAAAAATTCAAGAAAGCAACCATTTTTACCTGATATAAAAACTGTGAAGCTGACCAAACAAAGATTCGCAAGTTCTAGATAAACCCCTTTAATTTATTGTTTAGCAAGCAGCTTTTAGACCATACAACAAAACAACCTGAACAACAAAAGATGGACCTTTTTTCAGAATATGTGTCTACTGTGTGTGTGGGTTGTGAGGGTAAGGCGATTGGTTCTTTTAGGATTGTATGCTGTTGAATAGTTGAGTTTCTGATAACAATAAAATATCAATAAAAATATAATCTGATAAAAAAGTGCAGGAGAGAGAAAAAAAAGGGAAATGCACAGGGGAAGAAGGTGTAATATGTGGGACCCTTTCTTCTTGTCCCCACTTGAAATGGTAATATACTATAATTTGTTGCTTTTTCTCCTACTTTTATTTTTCTTTATAGTAGTGTGAATTTATCATGACTAGCCGGGTTGATAGTTCGATTTGGATTGGTTATTGGTTAAATCAAAAATCAAATTAATTTAGTTGATTTTTAAATTTCTAAAATCAAATTAAAAAAAAAAAAAAAATCATAGATTTGATTATTATTGGTTTAGTTGATTCTTTTGGTGTGAAAGTAATAAATTGGTTGAGAAGATACGTATTTAGTATATGAACAATCCATAGGCTAGATATTATAGAATCAATTAAGCAATACTAGAGTTATTATTGCATGAATAAAGTGATTATATTAAGAGAAAGTGTGACTATCTGATTTGAGGTATGGTAGGTAAAGACTAAAGTAAAGGATTTTGGTAGACTTGGACTAAGGGTTCTAGTAGTTAGGCTAAAATTTAAGTGTTGGGTTTCAGAAAATGGTAAAGTTAAAGATTTAGGTTTATTAAAATTTAACAATTTATCTATTCGATTTGGTTATTTTTCTATATATTTTTAGTAAAACCAAACAAAATAATATCGATTTTCCAAATTTAAAACCAAACCAAATCAAATCAAATATTGATTTTTTTAATCGAATTGCGGTTCGATTTGATTTTTTAACCATAATCATGAACAACCCTAATCATGACTATATTTCAATTTTAAGTGCATAAGAATAGAATTGAATAAAGTAAAGGGAAAAGGTAGAAGTACCTCCCTAGATTATGACCCAAATCTCAGAGACACGTCTTAACTAAACTAAGGTCCTATTACCCCCTGAAATTATTTTTTTGTAATTTTGTACACCTTTTTGGCTTACGTGGCATCCAAATATCTCCCACGCACCTCAAATGCGTGGAGTCACGAGGTGTGCCACATAAGCCAAAAGGTGTATAAAATTACAAAAAAAAGTGAGTTCAGGGGGGTAATAGGACGGACCTTAGTTTAGTTAAGGTGTGTCTCTGGGATTTCGGTCATAGTCTAGGGGGTACTTGTGTCTTCTTCCTAAAGTAAAATGTATTAATGATGTTAAATTAATAATGTAGGAATTATTTTTATTAACCATTTAGTTTGGTGTATTAAAATAAAATTTATTTATGTATTTACAAAAATATAATTTATATTTTTTTAGTTTTGTACACTTTTAGGGGTAATTATATTCTTAATCATGCTATGAATGTTTTAAAAACTCTTGTATTGCTAATATCATAATTTATTATGTATTAGTTTCACAACTCTTTTGAAAAATCACGACCCTTTGAAAAAAGTCACAACTATTCTAAAAAGATAACTTTTTTTAGTTTGGGGTATTATAGTAATTTCATATCCAGGTTAGGGAGTTCATACTTTTAAGATAGTACATTTAAAAATGTAAGGAAATTCCTCTATGTATAGCCAACAAGAGTGGTATAAACATGTCCTTATTGTACCTTTTTAAAAAAGTCACAATCCTTCGAAAAATTCATAACTTCATCGAAAAGGCAACAACCCTTTGGAAAAGTCACAACTCTTCTGAAGAGTAATAATCTTTCAATGTAAAAGGGTGTCTTCTTTTAATATAATATAAATAAATAATAAAATATAAAAATAAACTAAATTTGAGCATTTATAGTAGTTTAACATTCAAGTTAGGGGTGCTTTTAGTTGAGGATATTATTATAGTAATTTAACATTCAAGTTAGGGAGTCATGTTTTTAAGGTAGTATAGTGTTAGGATCTGTCACGACCCAAGGTACAACCTACGAGTAACATGGCGTATAGACCCCGAGATTTCCTATACAAGCCACTTAGCATGCATAAACAAGATTATAGAAAACCAAGAGATTTAAAACACAATTCATATCATAAAGAGTTTGTAAAAACGAAGCGGAAGTCTACATAGTCTCAAAAGCCATCTATTACATCAAGAGTGACCGAGACGTAACCTTGGCATCACATACAATATCTAAAAAAGTAAAGACTGAAAGCGATAAAATGTTCGGTCCTCAGAACATGAGGACTCACCACTACTAAGTATAGCCAAAGTGACTTCTAGCCACGGGGATGAGAAACTGGAACGTCGGACCCTACATTTGAGAAACAATGTAGGCAAGAGTATGTGTTAGTACAGAAATGTACCAAGTATGATAGCAATGCATAGAGATATAAATCATGCTAAAAAGGACCTTTTTCGAGGTGTTACAATATCTCTCCCTTGGGAACATTCGTCCTCGAATGAAATTCAAAACATCATAAGGAATGTAGAGACTCAAAACTAACAGCCCAACATACATGCAATCACAAAAATGCACATGTCCGAGGAGGAAACATCAACTCCAAGCTAAAGCATGTTCAAAACATCATTTCATATGGTCTACATGTAACTCATACTCAAAGGCACATAAACACGAAGAAATTAATCCACTAACTCATTTTCTCAAAAATCAAGTCTTTTCATGATCATGCATAAATGAGGAAATCATGAGAATATCTAAGACACATTATGCCAAAAGAGTAAATCATGAGGAACTGAATACCTCAAGATAGAGTAGGGACGGAGGGAAACAAATGATGATAACGGGATATCATATTAGCTTCGGCCTCCCAAGTAGCACCATCAACTAACTGATTCCTCCAAAGTACTTTCACCAAAGCAATTTCTTTATTTCTCAACTTTCAAACTTGTTGGTCTAAAATCTCAACCAAAACTTCTTCATAATAGAGGCTATCCTTTATGCGAAGACTCTCCAATGACACTATAAATGTCAGATCACCAACACAATTCTTCAATAAGGATACATGGAAGATCGGATGCACCGATGTCAAGTCATTAGGCAATTCAAGTTCATAAGCAACCTTTCCAACACGCCTCAAGATCTTATATGGACCCACATAACAGGGACTAAGCTTCCATTTCTTTCCAAATCTCATCACACTCTTCATGGGTGAGATTTTCAAGTAGACCCAATCATTCACATCAAACTCAAGATCCCTTCTTCTAACATCGGCATAGGACTTTTGTCGACTTTAAGCTGCTTTCAACCTTTCTCTAATAAGCTGAACTTTCTCCATAGCCTTATGTACCAACTCGGAACCTATCAAATAAACTTCACCCACAAACTAGTCTATGGGAGATCTATACCTCCTACCATATAGAGCCTCAAATGGAGCCATACCAATACTGGAATGATAGCTATTGTTATATGCAAACTCAATCAAGTGTAAGTGATCGAATCAATTACCCTTGAAGTCAATTACACATGCTCTCATCATATCCTCCAAATTCTGGATGGTACGCTCCGCTTGCCCATCAGTTTACGGGTGAAAGGTCGTACTAAGCTTAACATGAGTACCAAGACCCTTTTGGAAATATTTCCAGAACTGAGGAGTGAATTAGGTACCATGATAGGAGTTAATGGACAAGGGCACTCCAAGAAACCTAACCATCTCTCTCAAATATAACTTACCATAGTCCTCCACCGAATAAGAAACCTTGACAGGAATGAAATGAGTCGATTTCGTCATTCGATCTACTATAACCAAAATCGATTCATGTTGTCGCCGGGTGCGAGGTAACCCAACAATGAAGTCCATATTCAAATCCTCCAACTTCCATGTAGGAATACTGATGTCTTGGGACAAACCTCCCGGCTTTTGATCCTCAACTTTCACTTGGTGACAGCTAGGACACTTACCCACAAATTCTGAAATATCTTTCTTCATCCCATTCCACCAATAGATCTCATGTAAGTCACGGTACATCTTTGGGCTCTCGGGTGAATGGAATATCGAGAACTATGGGCTTCTGATAAGATTTGATCTCTCAAGTCATCTACATTAGGAACACATAAACGACCTTGATAACGAAACACACCTATCAAGGAAAGCAACCTTAAACTTTTTTCACAATCGAGAGGAAACCGCATCAACTACCCTCATTTCCTTCCATTGGTTGAACCAGACTTGAGCAACACCCTTAAGTTGGTAATCGAACAATTCCACTTTTTCCACCGGTGTCACTCCCATGATCATCAACACCTTATACATTTCATCAATGAACTCTTGAGGCTCTTCCTCAACCTTAAAACCATGAAACTCTGGAGGATTCATCCTAGTGAAGTCCATCACTCTAGATGCCATTGTACCCACATTCGAGTTCAAGGGAACCACAACCTCCCTATTGTCTTGAGTCGTCATGGTGTGAGCCAACACTTGGAAAGCGACTCTAAACTCCGCACTGGTCCCTTGCTCGGCTAAAGAATCGACTTGTGCCTGAGGAGCTTAAGGAGGAACCTCTTGTTCCATGTTCTCATTGACATTCCTCTTAACATATGATCTTCAAGGGTCCATTTCCTAAAAAGCATCAGATATGGATTATGAGAAAGGACATATAGAGTTACACTCTATCGCACGACTTAGAGTAATGAAAGAAATGGAGTTTCCTAATCATCTTATAACTTCTTATTCATAAATATGGTGCGTTTCATACTTATGAACAAGACTCTACGCGACGTGGCTTATGAGATATCCTAGTAACTTTTTAAGCCTTGTGCACTAACACCAAGTTTGTCATGACCCAAGATACACCCTAGGAGTAACATGGCATATAGTACCCCGAGAGGCCCTACACTAGCCACTTAGCATGCATAAAAAAGATTATACAAAATCAAGAGATTTAAAATACAATTCATATCATAAAGTGTTTATAAAAAATGAAGCAGAAGTCTACATAGTCTCAAAAGCCTTCTATTACATCAACAGTGATCGGGACGTAACCTTGGCATCACATACAATATCTGAAAAAGTAAATACTGAAAGCAATAAAAGGTTAGGTCCTCGAAACATAAGGACTCACCACTACTAAGTATAGCCAAAGTGAATTCTAGCCACGGGGATGAGAAACTGGAACGTCGGACCCTACATTTGAGAAACAACATAGGCAAGAGTATGCGTTAATATAGAAATGTATCAAGTATGATAGCAATGCATAGAGATATAAAATCATGCTAAAAAGGATCTTTCATGTGCTGCAAAGACCAAGTTAAAACCATAAGAAAAAGGTTAGAAAAAATCACAGAAATCATCTTTTGAACACTTGTAAAATACTTCATGAAGTAACCTTAGTTCAACATTATACTTGTTAGGGAAATTGGCCTTAACCGACATAAAGACCATGTGAGCTATAACATGGAATTCGATGTTTACCCCACACCAAAAAAAGGTGTTCTCACTTGCCAAGGTAAGATCCATGAACTTCTAGCTTAAGTGGATCAACTAGCTAATGTCTCTCTAGACAACCTATGATGGCACATAGTTTATGGGACGCGGGTAATCACCACTTGTCCACTCAATACTAAGCATAATTCCCACAGAATAGTCATCAATCACATTCATCTTATCACTAAGGGACATGGTTAATCACCTCTTGTCTTTTAATATGGGGACATGTGTAATCGCCTCTTGTCTTTTCATTAGAGGACATGTGTAATCACCGCTAGAGCTGTCAAAATGGGCTTGGCCTGCTAGGCCGGCCCAACCCAACCCTTTAATTAAGTGGGATTGGGCTTAATTTTTTCAGCCTATTTAGGAACGAGACTTTTTAGCCCAACCTCATTTGGCCCGCAAGCCTCAGAGGCCAGCCCATGGGCTGTGAATTTTAAAAATATGTATTATATATATTTTAAGTAGTGTTTCATTTGTTAAGATTTTGTCAATAAATATTTTTAAATATCAATATAAAATCAAGTCTAACTTCTTTGCATATCTTTTACATTTTAGGGCCATTAGCCCACTAAATTTTCTTATTAGCCCAAACCCATTACTCCATTATAACTATGAATCTTTGACCTCTTCTACTTTTATTTTTATGCCTAATCTACCATTTCTCATGTATTGTCTTGTTTATGAAAATAGTGATCATGTAATATTTTTTGCTCGGATGAATCTTATTAATGTTTTATCTTGGCTATTATGTTTTTGTTTTGTAAGTATTCACTGAAGTATGTGTAATTCATGAATGAACTTACGTATGTATTGATGTCGTGTTCATCAAACATCAACGTTCGATACTCTTTCTAAGAGGTCAATATTGTCCATTTTTTTGTTGAAGGGCCAACCCATACCAACCCGTGGCCCGCTTAGGGATGGGTTGGGCTGCTATTTTATAGGTCCTTTAATTAAAAGTATCAGCTCGTCCTAACCCATTTAACTCTCTAGCCCGTTAGGGTTGGGTCGGGTCAGCCTATTTTGACAGTTCTAATTGCCGCTTGACTCATCATTAGAATAGATCCTTAACTTTGTTTCACTTTAGGTGATAAGACATTTCAACCTTAGAATCCTTTATGTGAGAAAACCTTTCACATTCATGTATTGAGTAATTTTGTGAGAAATCCTTTCACAACAATCAACAACAACATCATTTATGTTTTAATCTCAAAGTAACTTACATCATATTTCATCAATTTCATGAGAACATGCATATTTCCGTAATTCACTTTCATAGTTCAAAACCCACTTTCAATCATCAAAAATCCAGAAAACATGGGTTAAGCATGTGTTCATGAGGATTCATCTTAAAAACATGGAATTAACTCAATTCAAGCATAATACTTCATAAAACAATCAATTATATCAATATTGAAAGGAACCCATGACATAGATGAAAACCCTAACTTCAATTGGAGATTTCTAACTTCAAAATTGGGGAATTTAGAAACTCTATGGAGGAAAGTTATCCATAGATGAATACTTTTATACCTTAGAGTTCGAAGCCCATAAGAAATGGTGAATTGGAGACTTGATCTTGAAACCCTAAGTTGACTATTTCTTCTTCTTCTAGAGAGAGAAATACTTGGGGAGGATGAACTTGTTCTTCTTTTGGGAAATTGAGAGAATGAATTGAATTGGGTAATTTTGGGGGTAGAAAACCTTATATATGGCTTTCGGTAAAGGGTAAAATGATTGAAATAAAATAATTAAAAAAAGACCCAAAAACTCCTAACTTAAATCTATACTTGACGGGTGCCTTCACGGCCCGTCAAGGGTACCAGGGACTGTTTAGCCATCTATGGTCCTTGACCAGTGGCTAGGGGAGAAGGTCCCCCTCCTGATGACCCACTTAAAGACCTGCTTGACGGTCTGTCAACCTCCCCACGGGCTGTCTAGGCCTTCGTGGGAGGGACACCGGCATAGCAGGTCCTAGGGACTTACCACGAGCCCTTTCATTAACCGTGGTCCCCTTCACGACCTGTCTGGGGCTTCATGGAGGGTTCCATGGCCCACTTTTGGCTTGTGAGATTCCCAGTTGACCCCTTTCTAACCTTTCTCGAATCCAAGGTGTTACAGGATCAAGCGCTTACCATCATGTCAAAAGTTATGGCTTATAGCAAAGGCGCAACTTTATTTCTTAACTATGTCCACCAAGAAAGTGGCATGTTAGATCATGACTTTGACCTGGCAACCCAGCCCCTCGTGGCCTTTCCATAGATGGGATGTTGGCATTACCTAACAATCCCCTCCCAACACATGTTTCATGTAGAATATGCTCTAAAGAATCGAACCTACGACCTTGGCTCTGATACTTCTTGTTCATGTTAGTGCTCTTTTGAACCATACTAACTGACGTGTTTCATCAATCTTTGTCACTCATCAAAACTTTCATAATGCTAACAAATTCTCCATTTTTGATGATGATAAATACCTTGCAATAAAACTTCCATATTTACCTGTAGATACTAAGTAGACAATCACTTGAGTTTATACAAGTTAGTCAATGGGTTATAAATATTGCATACCTCCCTCTTTTGGAATTATTTAAAATATGATGTTCTCTTCACAAGATAATCAAGATAAAGGCAGTGTCTAAAAAGTCATGGCCATTAGGTCAATCATCAAAACAAACAGAACAAGACTAAAGTATAGCATAAAAATGAATTAAAGAGAGCAAGAATCAGAATCAAAACAAGCAAAAGGTGATCATTTCCATTTAATAGTCAGATAATTGTTGACACAACATTAAGATATACCCTGACCAGGCAAACAAAATGAACAGCTAAACAACAACAAGGAATCTAAGAATGGCATATAAACTAAAGGCACGAGGGGATAAGGCTTAGGTGGAGGGTGGAACAGGTGGTAACAGTTGTGTTAACTGACGAATAGTATCAGCATGTTCTGCCCTTTCCTTGGCCAGAGTGTCTTCCAAAACATCTATCCTTGCCTGCAGACCCAACCTAGCAAGCTCGTGAGCACTCATAGTGGCCTTCATTTCGGTAGTCTTCTCATCAAGGGAATATTGAAGCCTTCATAGGTGAGTGGTAGACTGTTTCATTCTAGAAGGAAGAGAAACCCAATTCACCTTGCCCAAAACATCCTTTTTTGTTTGAGGAATCCACACCTTCACAACAACTGAATATGCCTCAAAGATTTCTTCAAGTTAGAACCCATAAATCAAAGCAAGAGGTTTAGCACCCTTGATAATCACATACTGCATATGCTTAACCATCAGGCTTGGAAAGTTGATCTTGACCTTAGTGTTAAGACACTTCATAAGGGTTAGCTCAAGATAACTAGACTCTATGCGCCTCTCTTTCCTCGGAGTAAAGATTTTATAACAACATCAAATTGGGATGTCTAGAGAATTTCCATGATATTTCTAGAGCGAATGCCAAACTATCTAAGGGACGAGATATATCAACAACTCAGATTGAAGGACATATCTTGAACACTGGTGAAAAAACAGAGCCCTTGGTTACGCCATTAGTATAAAACTCAGTAACTTCAAGGTAGACAAATTTATGTTGCACATCCCCTTGCAGAAGCAAGTCAGACCAACTCTGAACCTCCAATTTTGTAAGTAGAACTTGCATTTCAGGGCCGCCAAAACCAGTGACTACTTGACCACGTATAATAGAACATTGTTGAAAACTTAGGAGATATAAACTAGTCGGGTGAGTAATACCCGTTGTATCCAAATTTTTTGGGGCATCATCCTTAGTAGCCTCCAAATCCGAATCTGAAGATCAAACAAGTTTGACAACCCATTTTGAAGGACCGGGGGTTGAGTAAGTCTTCGATGAAGAGGAACACGAGGGTTTCTTTGAAGAAAACTTTTGGTATGGAGATGCATGGGGCACAAAGGGGCTTAGGATACACATTTTTATGAGTCATAGAGAACCGTACTTGGCGAAGTAACAAATCTTCCTTAGATGTTGGGGAACCTGGGAGGGAAGAAACGGTAGAGGGTTTAGTTTTCTTGCTTTGGCAAAGAGATTTTTGGAGAGAGGATTCCTCCTGAAACTTGCGATTTCTCGTTTGAGGAATTTGAGTAGGAGCAGAAAAAAGGATGGTTCATGTAATACCCCAAAAATTTCTAAGTTAATGCACGAACCATTCTTTATTTGCATTTAAAATTGTATCGGGTGATTTTTAAAGTTCCTATATGTGTAAAGGTCAATTCTTAAGTGTTGGAATGGATTTGAATATGAGTTAAATCACAAGAACACCCTAGCACAAAGTTGTGTCGAAAGAATTCTTACCGATTAAGTTTTGACATAAGATTCTACTTAGGCCTACTTCAAACGATCATATCTCAAAGCACATAATGCATTATGTGGCCTATGACTTTTCAATTTGAAGGTATTTGTGTCCTCTTTTCAACGTCACTAAGTTTTCCCCATTTTGAGTTTGGAGTAAAAAGTTATGGTCATTTTACCAGAGACTGTTATATTACAGTTTTCTGAGTCTGTAATCTATGAATCCATTCAATAGGCCATAGATTGAACTACGACCCGTACTGTGAAACCGTCAAAAATACAGAGCATCTGAATTTTGGGATCCAATTCCTACGGATCCATTCTACAAGCCGTAGGAACTTCTACAGGCCATAGTTTGGACCTGTAGAATGGAATTTTGAGCCAATAAATTGTTTAAATACAGGTCATAGAACTTCTACGGATCGTAGATTGGACCCGTAGAATGAAATTTTGAGCCTTACAATCAATATAAATTCTATGAATGGGATCTAAGGTCTGTAGAACAAACCACGAACCGTAGATGGACCTGTAGAAGGTTTTCATCAATTTTTATGAAGGGTAGTTTATTCATTTCCCACCCCTTTTAACCCTAAACCACGACCCTTTTTCACCTAATTAAGAGTTTAAACAGTGTTAAAATATTGTTTTATGTTTTTTAACACTTCAAAGACTTAGAGCAAGGATTCAAGAGGAGAAGAACTATGTTTTTCAAGCGTTCTTCAAATTTCATCAATTTCGCCAAGAACTTTGTTATTCCCAAGTATGTAAGGATATCAGAGTGATGGACTGAGTTCATCATCACGCCCTACATCTATCTAAATTGAGTAAAAGAGTAATCTAGTGTTTTATCCTGGATTTTGAATATTTTTTATATGAGTAGTATCATTGAGTTCTGAGTTCTTAATTTCTAAGTATTGAGATTTCTATATTGTTATTGAGATCCTTGAGTTGATTTTTTCATATCTATTTTTCAGCATGAACCCTATTATGAGTTATAATTTTTGAGAATCTTTTAAAGAAAATATTTTTGTCTTAAACTGAGTTCTGAGAAAGTAAAGAAGAGTGTCACGACCCAGGGGTACCCCCTAGATGTAACATGGTGTATAGAATCCCGAAGGACTCCATACAAGACACTTAGTTCCCATAACATAAGAAATAGAACAATGAGAGTAAAACAATAGTCCAAGTCTAAATTATTTTATAAAATGAAAAGCGGAAGTCCAAAATCATGTCCCATCATAGCCATCTAATACAATAGAATGAAATTGGGCCTAGCCCATACATCATGTTCAAAAGATAAATACATGAAAGAAACTAAAACAATAACTCCGTCCTCGAAGCATGAAGACTTACCAAAGCTGGGGAAATCACGAACTCAACTACTAGCCACGAGACTCGGAAACCTATCTGTCGGACCCTACATTTGGTAAAAATGTAGGCAAGAGTGTAACAACGACTTTTCTAAACGTCTAAATTAATTCGTACATTCGTGGAAAGACAAAGAGGGTGAGTAATAAATTAAAAATGATGTGGTATGTTATATTTTAAGTGTTAAAGGGTTGTATCTCAAGTTTTGAAGTTAAGCAAGTGGCAAAATAAAAGTTGGCGAAAGCTTTCGTAAGTTCCTTTTTAAAGATTTCTCTGAAATTTGGGTCAAATGTATTGGATGTTTTCTCCCAGTATATAAAGAGTTAGAAGGCCTATTACCCATTAAATCGAAGGCCTACGAGTCTAGTTTGCAACGCACAAAACCCTGTATCAAACCGACATCAGAGTAAAAAGTTATGAGGGTTTTACTAGGGGCTGCCGGGGAAGAATCCGGGTCGGATCCGGGTCGGGTGAAAAATATGGTATGTCTGTTTGTTTAACGTTTTAAGCCATGAAAACATTCCATTTCAGTTCCAAACCAGAGAGAAAGATTAAGAGAGAGTTCCTATGGAGTTCTAGCATTATGAAGGTTAGTTTTGGATGATTTCTACCATTAAACATTGCCCCCGTGCCTAGAAACGTAATCCCTACACGTGACAATCATTTTTCCCTTATATTAGCTGCGTTTGGAGCTGGTTTTTGAAGATATAATTTGTAGTTATTTATGTTTCTTCAATGTTTTAACTTGGTTAACTACGGTAATCATCTCGGGACTCTTCTATGATTGTTTTTATGAATTTCTACGGACGTTTCAACAAGTTGGGGCAATATGACAAATCTGCCGATTTAAGATTAATTATGAACTGTTTATAGGTGCGTACCAGTTGTGTATATATAGTGTTTGCGAAGCTTAGGACATAAGGAACAACTTTCGTGAAGGAACTACGGCCTTTCGAGCGTTCATTGGAAAGGT
>JAJOOS010028600.1:0-20471 GCA_029582725.1 Solanum chiquidenum | reverse complement strand
CTTTCTATGTATGTAGAGGTGTGCGTTGGACAAGTATTTTGTAAATGAACTTGGCTCTTGTTCTATGATGTCATTTTGAAATGGTTTGCCCTTAGTCCCTATTTCCCATTAATTAATGTTGAATGTACTTCCGCGACCGATGAAATGTGATGACAAGTTTGAAGAGGCTTGTTTGGGGTTCCTTCGGGTTCCTCATTCGCCATGTCACGTCTAGGCCCTAGGCTTGGGTCGTGACAGGAATTCTCCACGATATACCATTCCTTGGGGGATTCGACTCCGAGCCTTCATTGTGTTTTTACTGACTACGATCCCTCACTTTTTTAATTGGTTTTGGAGGGTGATTTGAGCGTTATCAAAAATGGCGCCACTGCTGGTTACTGGATACTGGTCGTTGAGAATTTTAATTGAGAAACTATATTTTTAATTTGGTTTATTTGTAGTAGATTTGTTGTTTGATGTTGTTGTTGGCTGATTTGTAGGTTGACAAAATTAGTGACCATGGGAATTACAATGACATACACTATGGTCAAAACAAAAACATGAGTGATCTAAATTACATGCACATTAATGTCATTCAAACCACGAGAGCAATCCGGATACGTTCTACAATTGGGAGGACAGTGTTTCACATCACCAGAACGTCTATGATACAATTGCTCCAAATGAAAGGAATTTTTGGGGGTCTAGCTCATGAGGATCCCCATGAGCACCTGAGGAATTTCAAGGAGGTATGTGTACCATTTGTGTTCAAGAATATCTCCCAATAATCTGTAAGGTTGAGGTTATTCCCACCCTCTTAAATGAGAGAGGCTACCCAATGGTTGACTGAGTTGCCAAATGATTCCCTCACTTCGTGGTAAGAGCTAAATGATGCCTTCTTGGAAATATTCTTTCAACCCTTGAAGATGGTTAAACTTCGTCTCTAGATTAAAAAATAATCAAGTGTATTGGAGGTGAGCCTTTGCATGGAATGTAGCTCAGGTTCAAGAAATTTCTCTTGCAATGTCCAACACATGGCATTCCAGACAATTTGTTGCTACAATACTTCTATTATAGGCTTCATCCAGTCAATAAAGGTGTGGCTGATCAATTAGTCCATGGTGGATTGATGAGAGAACCGTATGTTGTAGCTTGTTTATTGCTAGATGATATGACTAAGGTCAATCGAGCATGGCATACGAGAGAGGACCAAGTGTCTACTCTTCAAGTGGGTCTAAGTAAAGAACAAGTTGAGATTGACCATGAAAGAGATGAAAACATGAACAAAATGATGACCGAAATTGATTTGTTGTCTAAACATGTCATGGGAGGTGGAACGAAGTCTGTAAATGCGGTTGGAACCAACACTGGGTAGTGCCCGAATGATGCTAAATTTGAGGCATTATACAATGTAGAAGTTCAATACTTGGGTAATCAAGTGGGAGGTTCTCATACCAATTATCAACGACAAGGTGTTAACCAAGATTGGAACAAGGATAGCGATGGTGGTTGGTAAGACTGGTGGGGTGGAAATTAGAGAGATAGGGAGATGGAAATAGATAGGTATGTGCCTCCGCATAATCATCCATGCCAAAAAGAACCAATTGGGATAGAAGGAAGCCGGAAGGAAGACATGTTTGTAAGGATCTACAATAAGGTTGAAGGGTCCAATAAGGTGTTGAAGGATATGACAAATGACTTCTCCACTTTATCTTAGACAGTTACTTAACACTTAGTTTCTATCAAGCAACTTGAGACCCAACTGGGTCAAATTGGCACTCATCTAAATCTATGACAAAAGGAACTTTGCCTAGTGATACCATCTCAATCCCCAAAATAGTTGTTTAGTTTGAGTAATATGTCATGCAATGACGAAATAAGGCGTTTCTTAGGAGGCAACCCAAGACATTACTTTTGTTTTTATTGCTTTCAAACAACGTGCGTTGTGAGTGCATGTTGAGAAGAGGTTGGAAGATTGAAAAGAGACCATAGCCGATGCAAACCCTAAACAAGGATCCGCCGAAGGCATTATGCGGATTAATATTTGTCTGATTTTTGAGCTAGAATAGATGAAACAAAGTACTGCTAAGATCGGTTATCAAAACTGCAAAGGGCGATTCGCTGAAGTGCACTACGCGGACTCCATCAGGTCCGCCAAATTAGCTTTTGGGTTTGATATTTGTTCAGGCATGTTTGGTGAGCTTAAGATCCAATTGGAAATACGCTGAAAACGTTCGGCGATGTTAGTCGAGATAGACGAATGGGATTGACCCAAAAGGCCAAGGGTGTTTTTAAATTCATATATCAGAACATTTGAAATTAGAGAGCCTTTTTTATTCCTTTCTCCTACTTCACATATTTTGAGTGTTTGTGAGTATTTTCAAAGTAGTAGGAGTGCACTTGTTTGGAGTTCGTCTAAACTCAACCCCGACCCCTCATTTTCTTGATTGTTTTTTGGAATTAAGTTTATTTTTAGACTTTATAGTGATTATTTTGAGTTTACAATGCATATTGGGTGTGGGATTGAGCCCTTTGACTGATATTGTGTGTTTGATTTCGATGGGTAGCATCGCATTGCCTAATTTGAACTGTGTCATGTGATTTCGATTGTGAATACCTGTATAATTGTGAATTGTGATTTTGTTGGTTAATTTTTGAAATTAAGTTGCTAAATAGACTGGGTCTAAGCTTAATTAAATGTGGGTGAAGTCTGAATAGACCAACGTTTACCCAATTGCATGATTTTTCCCAATGATAGACGTGACTACTTTCTTAAGGGCAAATTGTCAATTAGTGCAATGCTTATTGATTGATTGGTGAAATCTAGGTACCCATGGGTAGAAAAACATATAGGTATTGGGGGGGAGGGAGGGACCTATTTTTGTTGTGTATGTTGAATGTTCTGAGTAAATTAGGCACTGGGCTGAACATTTCCTTTTCAGCGGGATTGTCTTATCTCACCTAGGAAGTTAGGTGAATCGCTGAGTAAGACCTATCTTGTCTTCCTTAGCATATGCATGGCCTTGGCACTGTCCCATTTAGCGGGATTGTCTTAGTTCATCGAACCCATTTAAAAAATCGCTGAGTGGGAGAGGACATCCCCCTTTATGCTTGTTCCGTTCAGTTTTGCACTTTCAGTAATCTCCATGGTCCTCAACTTACGCACATCACGTTCAAGGATTGCAATCGGTTCCTCCTCATATTAGAGGTCTTTGTCAAACACAATTGAGTCCCACTTAATGATATAATCTCCGTCACCATGATATCTCTTCAACATAGACACATGACACACCGGATGAACACCCGATAGATTAGGAGGTAAAGCCAATCTATACGCTATCGATCCCACAGATTCAAGAATCTCAAAAGGGCCAATGTATCGCGGACTTAGCTTACCTTTCTTGCCGAATCTCATCACCCCTTTCATGGGTGATACCTTAAGAAGAACATTTTTACCAGATTGAAATGCCATGTATCTTACCTTATGATCCGCATACTTCTTTTGTCTACTCTGGGCTGCTAAAAGCTTAGCTTGAATACTCCTCACCTTATCTTGAGCATCCTTCACTAAATCAACTCTCAATGGTTTCACATCTCCAGCCTCAAACCATCCTATGGGTGATCTACATCCCCTCCCATATAATGCCTCAAATGGTGCCATATCAATGCTGGAGTGATAACTATTATTATAAGAGAATTCACACAAAGGTAAGAACTTATCACAATGTCCTAAAAAATCAATCACGCATGCCCTCAACATGTCCTCTAACACTTGAATAGTCCTCTCCAATTGTCCCTCCATCTGTGGATGAAAGGTTTACTAAAAGTGAGTTGTGTGCCCAATTCATCGTGCAATTCCCTCCAAAACTTATATGTGAATTGGGTACCACGGTCTGAGATGATAGAAAGGGGCACCCCATGCAACATCACTATCTCTTTCACATATACTTTAGCCAATTGTTCAGCGTTATATTATATTCTTACCGGAATAAAGTGGGCTGACTTAGTCAATCTATCAACCACTACCCAAATAAAATCAAACTTCCCCAAAGTCTTGGGAAGACCAACCACAAAATCCATGGCTATCCTTTCACTCTTGCATTCCGGAATTGACATTCTTTGAAGCAAACCTGCAGGCATTTGATGTTCACACTTCACTTTTTGACAATTTTAACACTTCGCCACAAACTCAGATATGTCTTTCTTCATGCCCGGCCACCAATAAATTCGCTTCAGATCTCTGTATATCTTGGTCACACCCGGATAAATAGAATATCGCGAACCATGAGACTCCGCCAACAATTTCTCAATCAAGTCATCTACTCTAGGAACACATATTCTCCCTTTAAAATTGAGCACACCATCCGCATCAAGAGTGGTCTCTTGTGCCATACCAATCGCAGTCTTCTTTCTAAGCTCCTCCAACTTTTCATCTTCAAATTGTTTGGCCTTTCTCTCATCAATGAATGTGGCCCTCACTTCAATACTAGCTAACACCCTACCTATTTCTAGGATGCCCAATTGCATGAATTTAGACTCCAAGGTTTGAATTTCTTTAGCCAAAGGTCGCTTGGTTACACTTAAGCAAGCTAAACTAGCCATACTCACCGCTTTTCGACTCAAAGTGTCTGCCACCATATTAGCCTTTCCCGGATGGTATTGAATGGTCACATCATAATCTTTAAGTAACTCCATCCACCTTCACTGTCTTAAATTCAGATCCTTTTGAGTGAACACATGCTGCAAATTGCGATGATCAGTGAATACCTCACACTTAACACCATAAAGGTAATGCCGCAAAATTTTAAGAGCAAACATTACCGCTGCCAACCCAAATACTGTGTTGGGTAATTCTACTCATGCACCTTCAATTGACGTGAGGCATAAGCTATAACATTCTTATCCTGCATCAACACAACACCCAAACCAGAATGTGAAGCATCACAATAAACAATAAAATCTTTACCTTCAACCGGTAATGCTAGAATAGGCATGGTGGTCAAGAGAGTCTTGAACTTTTGAAAGCTCTCCTCACATTTTTCAGTCCATTCAAATGGTATCTCCTTTTTGGTTAAATTGATCAAGTGAGTGGCAATAGAAGCAAAGTTCTTCACAAATAAATGATAATAGCTAGCTAGCCTAACAAAACTCCTAACTTTCATCACAGAGCTAGGCCGAACCCAATTCTTAACCGCCTCAATCTTTTGAGGATCTACCATTACCCCTTCTTTTGACACTACATGTCCCAAAAATGCAACCGAAGTCAACCAAAATTCACACTTAGAAAATTTAGCGTTTAACCTTTGCTACCCAAGAACACCCAAAACAATACGAAGATGGTTGACATGCTCTAACTCACTTTTCAAATAGACCAAAATATCATCA
Source organism: Solanum chiquidenum (assembly GCA_029582725.1). Taxonomy (NCBI): domain Eukaryota; kingdom Viridiplantae; phylum Streptophyta; class Magnoliopsida; order Solanales; family Solanaceae; genus Solanum; species Solanum chiquidenum. The sequence goes on along the minus strand of JAJOOS010028600.1, from coordinate 15,107 downwards.
ATAAAAACTGTAACGAACGAATCAAGAAATGGCTTGAACACCCCATTCATTAAACTTATAAAAGTTGCAGGCGTATTGGTCAAATCAAAAGACATAACCAAAAACTCATAGTGACCATAGTAGGTTCTAAACGCCGTCTTGGGCACATCCTCAAGCCTAATTTTCAATTGATGGTAACCAGACCTTAGATCAATCTTACAGAAAACTGATGCACCTTGCAATTGGTCAAAAATATCATCTATTCGAGGCAAAGGATACTTGTTTTGAATAGTGACTCTATTGAATTGCCGGTAATCTATACACATTCTCATACTGCCATCTTTTTTCATAACAAAAAAAACTGGAGCACCCCATAGGGAAGCATTAGGATGAATAAATCCCTTATCAAGAAGCTCTTGGATTTGAGCCTTAAGCTCTCTTAACTCTGTCGGAGCCATGCGATATAGAGGGATAGAAATGGGGTGCGTACCAGGCTCTAAATCAATGCAAAAATCTATATCTCTATCCGGAGGCATACCACGCAAGTCATTAGGAAACACTTCACTAAATTTAGAAACCACGGGAATATACCCAATGGATGGAGCCTCAATATCAACATCCCTAATATGGGCTAAATAAGCCAAACAACCCTGCTCTACCAGTTTACTAGCCCGAATCGAGGATATGATCTTGGCTTGCTTAGGCTTGTACACCCATTCCCACTCTAACTTTTCCCTTCCCGGAATTTCTAGAGTTACAGACTTAGTATTACAATTAGGCACAACATAATAGGGGGACAACCAAGTCATGCCTAAGATTATGTCAAAGTCGGTCATATCCAAAATCACTAAATCAGCCCAAGTCTGAAAACCCATAAACAAAATAGGACAAGCACGATAGACATGGGTAACTATGACTGACTCTCTAACTGGGGTAGAAACATGGATAGGGGCATCAAGAATATCACAAATCATATCAAATTCTGAGGCAAATCTCACGGACACATATGAATAAGTAGAACCCGGATCAAATAACACATTAGCCATCTGGTCACATAAAAGAACAGTACATGTGATCACCGCGTCAGACGTCTCTGCCTCATTCTTGCCTAGAAAAGCATAACATTGAGCCCTATCATCTTGACGAGCCCCTTCCCTTCCTGGTTGCGCGTTACCCCTATCTCTATTACCATTTTATCTACCTCCACGGCCTCGCTAATTACCTCATCGCCCACCTTATGGACGGCCTCGACCATTGTTACCATTTCCCATGGGTACAACTGCTCTAGATGGTTGCTGCGCGGAGTCAAACACACGCGGATAGGGGAAATCTCTCCTCATATGCCCAGTTTCACCACAGTTGTAGCAAGTACGATCAAAATATGGTATGCAATCCTTCGAAGGCGCGATTCTGTGGCTATCCTAAAAATTATGAGATGGCGTTTTTCATTAATTACCAGCAGAGGCGGGCATAGCGGACTAAATTGGCTTGGCTGCAAGCGTTGGCCTTCCGGACCCCTTGGAATAAGAACCTTGAAAGTTACCCGAGTTCTTGGCCCTTTTTTCCCATGCCTTAGCTTGCCGTCTCGCCTCACCCCCTCCACTTTCTTAACATAGTCTGTTACCTCATTAAAGCTCCTCCCCTGCATAAGTCATATGAGCAGATAATACTTGCAACTCAGAATTTAGTCCCCTAATAAATAACTGAATCATATCCTCCTCAATAGTATAGCATATCTAGACAAAGCATGGAACTTGGCCTCATAAGCAACCACAGTCATACCACCCTGCTCCAAAGCCACGAACTCATCCTTATTGTGATCCCTCAAAGTTCTAGGAACATACTTCTCTAGAAACAGAGCATGAAATTGGGTCCAAGTAAGTGGAGGTAGAGTAGAAGATCTGCATTTCATATAAGCTCTCCATCACTGCTTAGCTTCACCTTGAAGTTGAAAGGATACGAACTCAACCCTATGCTGATGGACAATTCCTAACTTATGAAGCCTCTCATAACAATCTAAGATAAACTCATAAGCATCCTCATTCTCAGAACCAAGAAACACACGAGTCTTTAGCTTCAAGAACCTAGTCAATATTTCATGCTCATTACAGTCATAACAGAACACAACAAAGAACGGACGAAAGTATCATTACCTCCAGTCCCACCCACCTTGGGCGCAGTGCTAGCAACAGGAGGATTAGTAGGAGCTTGAGTTGCTTGAGCAGAAGGAAACACTCCAGGACCAACCAACCCTTTCAAGAATTACATGATTTGTCGATCTAACACTGGGTCTATGGGGGGAACATCGGTAGTCTCATCCTGCACCTCTTCCTCTTGTCCCACATCCTCAACATTCTCTACATCAACATTATCCTCTTCAATCTCTTCATGATGCACATGAGGGTTCTCATTCACATGAGCATTCTCAATTGGAGCCCCATTCCCAGCATGCGCTACTCTTCCATGACGTCTACACATAGCTCTTCCTATAACCCTGCCACGATCGCGACCTCTTGCTGCAGATTCCTCAGCTAGAGCATTGACGGGAGCTACGGGCCTAACATCATTGAATCTAGTATTAACCATATGTGAACAGAAGAGTGAAGGAGGTTAGATACCAATTTGAATCGCCAGATACCAATTGGAATCAAGTCATAGCACGAAGGAGACAAGAGAAAATAGAGAGATTTCCTAAAGTCCTATAGCCTCTCGAAGAAAAGTAAAGGCGTCTCCATACCGTTCTGTGAGACTCTACTAGACTCATTTTGGTACATCGAGATCAATGAACCTAGGCTCTGATACCAACTTTGTCACGACCCCGACCATCGTGATTGGCACCCATACTAACTCTCTGATGGGAGAACCACTACTACAACTAAAACCAAACAACTAATCTAAAACCTAAGGCATTTAAGTATAAGAAAGCAGTTAAGTACTAAGGAAAGAAATAGGGAGTTTCCATAAACTCCTCCAAAAGTCTAACAACGAACTAAGCAATGTGGAATAAATAACCTAGAACCTGAAAGTCAATGTACCAAAACATCTAAAGTTCAACAAGTCTAAACAAAAAGGGATGCAATCCTAATCTAATGAACTAATTAACTAACTAGAACTTAAGTCTAAGTTCGAAAATGGTGGACATAGATGAAAGAGAACCCATGGAAACCCGGAAGAATTGGCTCACCCTTGAATTCGAACAATCACTGATCTCCTAAGCAAGGTCTGTCAGTAGCCGCTTGAAGATGCCTTGTACTCAACAAAAATAAGAGCAAGTGCAGTATCAGTACACAACTACAGTGTACTGGTAGGATCACGTGGCTATCCCACTAAGTGTAACATAAGCAAGTCCATACAACATTGCAAACATGCAACATACCAAACATATACAATATCGATCATCACATGCTCAACAATATACACAATTATGACCAGTCATTGGTCCTCTCATGGAACCCAAACCCAAACAGTTAGCATACTGGAACATGGTACCCGATCCAATGATTATGCTAGAACGTGGCAACCGATCCCATAATTATGTCGATACGTGGCAATCGATCCAAGTTAGTATGCCAGAACGTGGCAACCGATCCATTCAACACACCACAATCACAATCACAAGTATATCCTCAAGATCATACATTTAAGTCATAATTTCATGGCATATAGTTATTCATCTATCTCATTTACAACAAGTGCGATCAACAATGCAACATTCGCATACATGCAATTATCATAATGAAGCAAGAACAAACATACATCACACAATCATCGAATCACAACCTTCACTTACCTCGAAACAAGCTTGAAACCCTAAGAAACTTGATCCTTCCCTTCCCGGATTCATTTTGCTTGTTCTTGGTCTACAAACAATCATAATAACACGGGAATCAACAAACAATTACTAATTACCTGAATTGCTAACAATTCAATGAATCCTAAATCAAACCCATGATCCCAAGTATTTAAATTAGGGTTGTTTCCACCATAGAATCTAGATCAAAACCCTCCCCCATCATTAATTACCCATTCTATTACATTCTACATATCGAAAAACAGATTCGGGAAGTGAAAAGATTACCTTTAGCCTCAAGAATGGTGAAAACTGTTAGGAGTCGCCTGGGGTTCATTCCTTAGCTCTAAAAATAGAAATGTGCCAAATAAGGTCGTTTAGGGGTTTATTAACGACTTTAAGTCGCGTCGAGCCCGCCACAACGGTCCTCACCCCGCTGTAGCGGCCCCGCCAGAGCAACAATATCCCCCGCCAGGGCGGCTTGCACGAACCAGCGAGTTATTTAAAGAATTCTAAAATCCTTATTTCACAACACACCTCTAACCCACAACGCTCAAAAAATACCCTTCACGCTAAGATCGATTCCGGGAGTTCTACTCACCCAAATTCAATTTCGTAAAGTCGTACGGATTTTTTAACGAGTTATTTATCCCCTTATGTAATCAAAATCATAATTAACTCACCAAATTTCCCTACACCTTAATGACTCCAATTTCGTCCAAATCTGAACTAGGTTGAGAAATTTTAAGATACTACAAAAAAGTTTTCCGGCCACAAATTTTCCCCCGTTGGCTTTTCTATAACGACGGGAACAGGTCGTTACACATTATATATTTTTAGTTATTGAAAAAAAGTACGAGATCCTACATGAGGTGTCTAAAATAAATATCGCCCAGTTGAGGTGTCTAAGTGAAACTTCGTGCCAACTTTAGGGGGCCATCAATGGGTTTGGCCAAAAATATATATACCCTCGCTCGCTTCTCTTCTCCCTCTCTCAATCTCACTTGTCTTTCTCATCCCTCTAACATGTATCTATAAATTGTAATTAACAAACTATAGTTATGAAACCTAATTAAGTTATTTTTAGTGGTTATTTGCGAAATTTCCTCTTTTCTAAATAACTAATCCCTCCGTCCCATATTAGTTGGTCATCTTATTAAAAATAATTATTCCATATTAGTTGATCACCTTACTAAATTAAAAAAACATTAATTAATTTTTTCCTATATTACCCTTCCAATTAATTCCTTTTGAAAGTTTTCACATTTGTTTGTAAAATTCTCAAAATGTTTTTTAAGGAGTGAATTAGTAAAATTTTCTTTTTATTTATGATTTGTTAATATGCGTATAAAAAGGAAAGTGATCAGCTAATGTGAGACGAAGGGAGTGATAGTTTAATTACTAATAATATTAACCATGTTCAATTTTGTTAAAAGTAGTACACTACAACTTACATTCAATTTTACCTTTTTATTGAACTAAAATTCAATCAATAAATGTTGTATTTTTTTTAGAATAACTTTGTGATAGTGTATAATATTTTTGTTTTAATTTTTTTTTGGTTGATAAAATATATAGAGAATTGAGATAATTTTGATAGTTTTCACAACTTAAGTAGATTTTAAGTTTACGAGCAAAACATACATGATCAATTTTATTAAAAAGTAGTACACTACAACTAACATTCAATTTTACGTTTTCATTGAACTAAAATTCAATCAATAAATGTTATATTTTTTAGAATAACTTTATAATAGTGTATTATATTTTTGTTATAAACTTTTATTTCTTTGATAAGATTGTATAGAGAATTGAGACAATTTTGATAGTTTTCACAATTTATGTAGGTTTTATATATATGAGAAAAAAATACTAACTTAAAAATTCAAAGACAAGTTCAAATGAAACTCCAACATTATTTTCATTTCATATCGATTTATATCATAATTTTTCATTATTATTGTGTCTCAAATTTTCAAACGGCCCTTATTATATTGGAGGATGTTTCATGTGTTGTAAAATATAGGGAACGGCAGGCCTTGAATATTGTTGACACCCAATTTTGGCCTAACATTTTCAAAATTCATAACTGATAGTTTTATTTATTCATTTAATAGTTCAAAATAATTTTTGTATAATTTTAAATAAGTTTATCGATAACTATCCTTATGTGTCAAAATTTAGGATTTTTTATCAGTTATACATTATTTTTTGTCATAGCCCGTTGAATAAGTTCAAATATTTATTTATTTTGATTAAATCACTAGTTCTATTAAATTGTATTTTTGGCATGTCATTAGTTACGTTCATTACATTTTTTAATAATCATTTTATTTTTTACATTTGTTAATATTCATTTTGATATTTGCACAGTCTAGAAATTCATTCGAATATGAATAAGATTTCATACATATATATTTTATTAACCGGTGGTTTTGGCCCACGATTTTATGATAGTGGTATTGTACTATTGATGGTTTTCAACTCCCTATTTAATGAATAACTTGTTCATTAAGTCAAGGGATGGTGGATAAGATTTTAGGGGTAATTTTCAGATTTTGGAGTCTTTAGAAATTTCTTTTAGTGTTATAATTTTCCGGTGAGAAGCTCAACGGAGTTCCGCCAAAATCCGGCTAGTCCACCACCAATACCCCTTTGTTTTTTTCTCCTTTTTCCAGCAGATCACCACCTCAACAACTCCTACCACCGAAATCCCACCAAGACCACCAGCAAACCACCATCTCTTTCACCCATTTTTTCCAGCCAACCAAAACCTAGCCATAAACAACTCCTCCCACCACCAAAACCCCAACCAGAAACAAACCCAAACGTCTTTCCTTTCACCGGTGAACAACTAGAAAACAAAACCACCAGCTCTAACCAAAAAAATCGAACATAATATAACCAGTGAGCTACAAGCTCCAAACCAGCAACCATATCCGACCAAACACCACTGTTGGTCCCCTTTTTACCCTTAACAATTTTGTTCATTTTTTACAGGTGTTTTCGGTCAAGCTCCAATGGAAAGCGACCCAAACCATCCCAAAGCAGTCATCAAACCACCTAAAACCACCAGAAACAAATCAGTTGTTGTTCTTCTTCCTCCAGCAACTATCTTGCCTCCGTACTCCGGCGAAACAACTCAGAAATCAGACCTCAACAACCACCGACAAACAACACTATCAAACTCAAAGCTTGCACAACCAGATCTACAACGTACCACCACTGTAAGACCATGTTTCCTTTTCTTTTGTTTCTTTTTATGTTATTGCATATCTGGGCCTCATTTGAAAGAACAAGCTCTGAGAAATTCGTTTGTAGATCTCCTTTAGTTTTGCTCTATTTTGCTGTTGGTTTGCTAATATATTTATTTTGGGGTTAATTTTAGTAATTACTATTAATTCTATGATAAATTTTGTTAGTGCTCTATTGCTGACTTAATGATTATTTTGTTGCATTGGTTGCTAAATCTTTATTATTTTGATATAAAACTTTGTTCCAATGATCTTTACATTGTATTGGCTAAGATTTATTTTATTTAGTTTACATTATCTTTTCCTAAAAGAATTTATTTACTATTGTTGCTATTGAATTGTTTTATTTGTTACACTTTATGCACTGGTTTACCTTGCTCTTTTCTTTAAATAAATTGTCACTAATTTTGTGCCTAATTCATTATCAATTTTTATTCTTACTCGTGATCTTTCGAGGTTTGCTTTGCAAGCTTCTGTAATACACCTAATTATTTGGTCCTAACAAGTGGTATCAGAGCCATGTTTAGACGTTCGATGGTTCAATAATTGAGCCAAGCTGGATGATGGTTCAATGATTGAGTTGGGTTATAGATGGGTGTTCATCTTGGTGGGTGCAGTTCTAGCCGTAACATTTTTTGACAGTAATAAAGAATTTTTTTTGGAGAAATTATTTCAAAAAGGTTCTTTGTGTTGACACGTAGATTTTGCAAAGGAGATTATGAAGAGGAGATGCAAGTTGCTGAAGATTATGTAAAGAAGGTGGACCAATTTATTTTGTGAGAAATTAAGGTCAAGGGGGAGATTTATTAGGTATTAATTTCCATGAGTTTCTTACCATAAATAGGTTTTCCTTTTAGGAAAAGGTTTTAAGAGTTGACTAGTCCTTTTATTGTATGAATGGTTTTAGGACTCTATAAATATAGGTTTTTTCCTTCTAACTTAAACAACATTCACAGTGTAGTCTTAAAGGCTTTGAGAGTTTTGGTTAGAGGGAGAATTTGTGGGACACAAGCTTGATACGTTATAACTTGTGTGAACCTCCATGTATTCCGGCTGCATTGGTTGAGGTTATTTCTCTCTACATTTGGTACTCTCATGTTTATATAGTGAATTTCTCATCTCCTTTGTGGATGTAGGTCGATTGACCGAACCACGTTAAATATTTGTGTCTTTTGGTATACTTTGCTAGCTTCCACAATACACCTTATTATTTACGTCCTAACATTAAGAACATTATCTCTGAAGAAAGAACGAAAAAATCACGACCACTCATTGAGGAAAATCTCAAGTCAAACCAATGAAAATCAAGGAATAATTAAGTCAAAGAAGATCTTATTTGTTTAATAATTATAAATCCTATAATGTAAGTCTTTATTCTTTTGTTCAGCAATTGACTAAAACAACCACAACTTAAATTAAAAGTGGAAAGCTTCAAAAATGAAAATTTGGATTACCATTTTACCCCTAATCTAAATTAAACATCTAATTAATGTGCAAGAGGTACGAAAGTTGTTGCATATACAACTAGGAACTCAAGGTCGTTGCCTTGTCTGATGGCTTGTTCATCTACATATTTTGGTGAGATTCGATAGAAATGATGATTATGTCTTAGATGCTACTAAAACTGTTCAGTACCTTCCGTACAATGGTTTACAAAAGCAATTTAGAGTATTTCCATGGACAATTGGTTTCAATTCAATAGAAGAGACATCAAGAGCTTTTGTTTGGATATCTTTTCCTAACTTGCCGCCGGAGCTTTTTGCAAACCAATCCTTACTGTCAATTACCTTGGCTACTGGTAAGCCAATAGCAGTTGATAAATCCACTGAAGATAAGTCGAGATCTAGCATGACACTAGTTAAAGTCGAACTTGATTTACTAGCAAATTTGCCACATCGAATGAGAATTCAATATGTCGATGAGCAAATAGTAAAAAGTGGAGCTATTTCAAAAAATTTTGTATGATAATCTGCCTTTTTATTGCAACTTTTGTAAGCACCAAGGTCACAACGAAAGTGTTTGTCGACTATTATTGGCAAATAATGCAGCAAGAAACCAATAAGAAGCGTCAAAAGTAGGCTATGAGATTAAAAATATCACGGTGATACTCGGAAAATATTAAGAGAAAAGAGGGCTGGAAATAAATCTTTTGTGGTTGATAAAAGTGGTGTCCACGATCAGGTAGTTGAGGTACGAGATTTGGAGTGCCAAACTAAAGAAAATTCTGGAATACACTTCGGCAAAGCATGCGCACGAATCGGCTTCAGGAGATCAATGTTTACCCACTAGAAAGACTTTGGTCCTAGAGCCGCAAGTTGATTTCAGGCAGTAATTAAATAGCAACAGAGTTGAAAACAAAAGTGATACTGGTGCGAGACTTGGCATTAAAGATACCGAAGAAATAAGTTTTAATAACAAAGATGGGAAAAAAAAGGTATTTTGTAGATTGATTCTAAGATTGTTGATGATGTTCATTCATCAGGGAATAAAGTTGGAGCTATTGAAACTTTGGAGAAATATTTGAATGAAAATCAACTTTCTTTGACTACAAATCTCGCATTAGTTCAAATTGATGATGAGGGCCAAAATAGTGCAGCTACAATTGTGGCATCGACGATAGATGATGGGCAGCAACTAAATCTTACCATAGGTGATGTGATGCTTATTGAAAAATTAGGACATACATTGGAAATTAACGCAACCGTTGATTTGGCATTAGATCTCGCGAGTGCAAAGGTAGTGGCAGAAGGAGTGCAACATGATGCTCGGGGTGTTGAAACTGTTAAATGCTTGGTTGACAGCATGACAGAGCATGTCAACTATGCCAATAAAAGTTATGTCAGAACTAATTTAATTGCCTTGATGAACGCCAAGAGTACATGTAAAAGAGTGGAACAGGGTACATGAATCTAATTGGGATGTGGTAACGAAGAAAAATTCTCCAAGTATTGTTATTGGTTTGCCTATTCGTAACACATGCAGTGCAACCAGTTGTAGATAGTAAGACTATGAATTTAGATTCTCGAGAAATTATTCCGAAGGAGTGGGAGGAGAAGAAGCGCCAAACCCTACTTGATAAGACAATGTAGGCACATGTATACATCAGTACATGGAATGTACCAAGTATGAGAGATGTGCATAAGAATGTAAAACACAATCATAAGAGGACATAAGGGAAAACTTGAAATGCATGACAAAGCTAAAACATAGTAAAACATTCAAAGAAGAATCATAAATCATGAGCATGGTCAATGAATCTTAAAATCATAACGAAAGCTTCATAAAATCTTTGAAGTAACTTTAGTTTATTTTGTGGGATTTTTACCATTAACCGACATTAGACCATGTGAGCTCTAACATGGAATCCAATGTCTTGCTCCCACACCAAAAAGAGATGTCCTTACTTGCCAAGGCAAGGACCTTATACTTCTATCTTAGGTGGATCCACTAGCTATGTTTTTCTAAGATAAATCCTACTATGACACATTATTTGAGACTAGGAGATTGCTACTAGATATATGACCTCTACAAATGGGAGAGCCTCCATCTCAATATCCTCTCGGTGCTAAGTTATTAATCAAAGCTTAAATCATCATAGAGTAGCTCCTTAATCATGATTCATGTATCCGTGAGAAAACCTTTCACTAATCCTGAACTTTAAAAGACTGTTGTCTTTTTGAATAATGAGAGTCATCGCGGGCGCAACCCACTACTCGCGATCGGGAAAATCAATTGTTTTACCTTTCGTGAATGCGGCCCAGGCTATCGTGATCGTGACACTTGAGTTTGTATACATCATATTAATGACAATTGACTCTCGCCATCGCGATGAACACTTTGATGCCAAACCTGTTGAAGTTTCTGTCAATTTTGGCGATAGCAGGAAAAAAAAAAGGTGATCTGCCCAATCTTCTTAGGTGCACCTGAGCGTCCAAAAATGTTCCAACTCCTATTTTGAAGGTGTTTTCACCCTAAACTTCAACCTCAATCAGTTTTACACTTCTAAACCTTTCAAAAACAACCACTGCACACTTTGGAACTACGAAGTTTAGTCAAAAACAAAAATTCTAAGCTATTCTGAAAAATCAAAAACTTGAAAGTTAACTAAGAACTAAATTTATTTGGATACTGTTGGGTTTCCTACAATCAAGTGCACAATATAATATTGTGTCGCGATGTCGGGTACATAACCCTTTTTATTTTCCTTTTGAGGAAATGAATTATCTCCCCAATCTTAGATTAATTACTCTCAAAAAGTATGGGGAGTGCATGAGAGCATCAAGAGTTACACTCGATCTCTCCACTTTGAAGACTTGAATTTCTTACCCAACTTTGCATTATTCTTTCATTATGGATTATTGGGAAAGGGTGAGATAGTCACTAGGCCACTTGAGCATTGATTATCATGATTGTTGGCCCTCTCGATTATTGGGAAAGAGTGACACTCTCGATTCCGCATGAACTAAAGTTGCCATGAATGTTCTGTTTTGCTTTTTCTTGCAACTTTAGTATCATCTGATTTATTTCGGCTTCTTGGAGTTTTATTGGTTGCAAAAGCACAAAATATCTTCTATTTCCACCATAACCCCTTTGTTTGTTCTTGTACTAGGTTCCAAAGTTGCGATCACAAACTCGTGATGGACCATATAATAGAACCTAGCTAGGTGCAAGTACCCAACTCTTCTTCGTTCTTTTTTGCCATTGGATAAGTAGTAGCATCTACTTCCATTATTGTTATTCTCACCTTGTCCTTAAGAAGTGCGAGTATAAACTCAAATTTTACCATCTCATGGCACTGAGTTAGGTGCATATTCCAGAGTGTTTTCCTTTTCTTGGGAAAGTATGTGTATGGCCTTCTCACCCCAATTGAGCTTTTCATCCATAACCCTGAGCCTAAATTGATTTATCATACTTATTTCACCCCAAGGCGATGGGACGATATTGTAATACCCCAAAAACTTCTATGTTAAGACCCGAACCATTATTGAATTTTGTATAAGGTCGTACCGAGTGATTCTTAATTGTTCTTAGATTCCATGGTCAATTCATTCGCGTGGGAATGATTCTAGATATCAATTAAGGTCACTAGAATCCTCTAACACAAGGTTTAGTTGAAAGCTTCCTTACTGATTAAGTTATAACAAAAGGTTGTACTTAGGTCAACTTCAAACAGTCATATTTCTCAGCACATAAGAAGTTAAGTGGTCCATGACATATCAAATTAAAGGTCTTTGAGTCCTCTTTCTTACGCCGCCAAGTTTCCTTCAATTCAAGTTCTAAGTAAAAAATTATGACTAATTTACTAGAGACGCTCTAACCTAGCAGCAGCTCCGCGATGGCTCCGCGTTTTGCTGATTACGGACCTCACTATATGCTAGAATAAAATCTTGACTTCCAGCTCATTTTATTTATTTTTCTACAGCATTTTTGTCCTAAAAACCTTGCAAAATTCATCTAAAATACCCAAAATGTGTAGATAATAACTTTTCATAATCAAACCTTCTCATTCACTCCTAAATTCCTACGCTCGTGAATTTCAAGAAATGCTAAGGCTAGGGTTCATCTTCCAAGATTTTCCTTCAAGTTATTCAAGAACATTATTCTTTCATGTATGTAGGGCTATCACAGTGTTGGACTAGTTTGACCTCACGCCCTATATCTCAATTCAGTCTGAAATCGTCACATACATAGGATCCATCTGTAGTTCTTGATATTGAATTAAGTTTTTTAACTTGTGAGATTTTGATTCTTTTGTTTTATGAATCTTGTAGTGTTGTTAATGCTTAGTATCACATGAACCATATTGATTTAGTAAAATTATGTTTCAAAAAGAATTGTATGAAAGTTCTCACGTATTGGTTTTGGGTTTGAGAAAAAAGTAGAGTTTAAGAGAAATTTCCCAATTCTAATCTAATTTGGGGTCCTAATTGACATGATAATATGTTGGGGACGCTGGGAGGGCCTAGTCCGGCGCACCAACTCTGCGCTCATACCTGGCCCCAGTAATTCATACCCTGGGGCGGTGCGCCAGAAGTGCGCCCCAAGTCTGCTTCCGAAGTTTGGGGTCTGGCATCCCGCGCTAGAAGTGTGTCAGGGGTCGCCTAGGCGTATTTCTTCTTTGTTTCATCCGAACGTGTTCCTTTATGTTATGGCCACATTCCCCCTCTCTGTATTAGCTCGTATAGGCTCCATTTACCTTTGAAAGTTCTTGCATAAACTAATCATTTGTCTTAGTGCACACTCAAAACTAAAGTAAGTTTAAGAGAAAAAATTAAAAACATTATTTTGGAAAAGAGTTTCAAAGGAAGAGAAATGGTTCCAAAAGCACTACTTTCACATTAAGAAAAGAATTAAGATTCATGATTAGTATGACAGTCGAGTATGTCATCAATATTTAAGCAGTATGACATACAAATATGTCATCAATGTTTATGCAGTATGACTTCCCGAGTCATCAATGATCATATCACAATAAATGTTTGATTTAAACTGAGTTTTCAAGAAGTAAAGAGGAGTTTGAGAAAGAGTAGAAGGGAAATAAGTATTTCCTAAACATTTCATTTTAACATGAAGAAAAAGAATATATTTTTAGGAAAGAAAAACTTTGATTTCTAAACGAGTTTATGATTCAGAGATATTTTAGAGAAGTTACCTTATTTAAGAGGATAGTTTGAGCAATTATCTCAAACAAGAAAAAACATTTTTTATATATTTGAGCATGGGTATATATTATTGGGTGTAGCATTGAACACTGATATGTGGATGAGTTCAAACAACTCAAAATTCTCATAACCCATGTATGCCAACAAGGGAAAAAGATCAGACTTTTTAGATGAATTCGTATTGGTTAGTGAATCCACTGAGTTGAGGTGTCCTATATCACGGCACCATATAGGATAATTTAGGCAGCATGGGTGAGACATTCTATCATCACGTAGCTCATAGTGATGGTTTTCGGTTAGAGAATCTCCTAATAAAGTTAAGATGTATTTTTATTTATTACTTATTATGTTGAGTTTCAAATATGAGTAAGTGTTTTTGTAAAGTTTAAATGATTTCATTAATTAAATACTTTACATTTAGTTGAGTTTATGTTTTATCTATTGCAGTCATTTCATTCAGTTATTTTCACTTCAGCTATATTACATACTCGTACATTCAAATGTACTGCTATCATTCAACCTGCATCCTTTTATGATGCAAATATAGGTGTTCAGGATCATCAACAGGCGCTTCATTGAGATTACTTTATACTCCAGTTAGCTTTTGGTGAGCCTTCTTGTATTGCGGATGACTTCATATTTACTTTCAGTTTAGTTTTTTTGAGGCGTCGTGGGTCTTGTCCCGACACTTGTCTTAAACATTAAAAGTTTCATAAATAGATATTGTTGAGGTGTCTTTCGGTATGTACTTTTCCTCGAGATGTTTTTGCAAACTATTATATGGGAATTGTGGAGTACTTCACTGGCAGTTTGAGTTAAATATTTACTTTGAGTTTAAATGTTCAAAAAATCATTTTAAAACCTTTTATCACTTGAGTAAATCTTCCACTAAGTAATCAGCCAGACCAAGGGTTCTCTTAGGGACCAACAATTGTTCTCGATTTCCGATCATGCCTAGGATGTAGTCTCACGGTATGACAAACTTGGTATCAGAGCCCAGAAATCAAGTTTCCTAAGGTGTCTATGAATTCGTGCCAATAGGATCTTATTTATGGTTGTGAGGGCCCCACTTCTATAATTGAGGGACTATAAACATTTGGAAGAAGTTTTCCCTATTCTAATACTCTAGATCGTGCAATAGAACTGTGTCATAAGGAACTTATTCAAACTCGTGTGTTTCTCAGATTCATTCGACTACCCCTCATACTTAAGGTAGTTAAAAAGCTAGCCATATCCTTATCGATGAGTTACTTTCAGCAAACGTCTTGAGAAAGCCATGAGACTCCAGAAGGGCTAGAGAGAAGCATGTGAGTGAGCTTAAGTGTTTATATTTGAAAGAATGCACTCCTACTCATATGAATCGTGCATTTGAGATAAAAGAGAGATGTACTCCCAGACCCTTATGAGGAAGTGTGTTTTAAA
>JAJOOS010028599.1:0-12388 GCA_029582725.1 Solanum chiquidenum | reverse complement strand
TCATCATCATAAACCTTAGGTCACAATTGCCCATTCAAGGCCAACATCCAATGTAACACAATTGACCATCAATTCCTCATAATTCAATATAGAACAATACATAAATCAATAGCCCATAACAATCTACACATTAATATCACAGTATTAACTCATAATCAATAGACCCACTCTAGACCCAAAATTAGGGTTTTAAGATATGCAAGGGTTCATGGCCTTAAAACCATCAATAGTAACATAAATCATCATTTAAAATACTTTCATGCAAGAACCCAAGCTTAGAATTGAAATTGGGGTTTTTAGTGATTTTGAAAAACATTGAAATCACTTTGATTTGGCTCTTTTATTGAACGGAGAATCAAAGATAAAATCCCCATACCTTTATGATTAATTTCCATAGAATTTGAAGGAGAAATCAGTAGGAACCCATCTCCTAGCTTGAAGCTTCATCAATGTCTTCCATGGAGTTCTAGAGAGAGAATTTATTTGAGAGAAAAGCTTCACTTTGAAGAATGGGGTCTTATTCTAGGTCTTGGGGTTTTAACCCACTTAAAATACCCTGAAATAGGTAGAATAACTGATTATAATACTTCCCCAAAGTACCCAAAGTACCCCTCACTTATTTGGACCTTTTTAAACTAGTCAAACTTGAATTCTGTTTTCGCAGATTTCATCGGGAAACAAGTCCCCGACGCGGAGGTGTTCCCATAAGTTTTCATAAATTAAATTCTGAGATAGTAGAGTCCGCTATGTCTCCGTGTCGCGGAGACACTTTTTGGCCATAGGTGGAGCAGGTCCGCGACGCGGAGCTACTCCCTCTATGCATAACTTGCAAGCTGCCTTGGCACCTTGCTTGACCAAGGTTGGGCTCCTCCTCAGGGACCCTTAGGGTGGTCCCGAGGTTTCGTATTCGAACGTTTTGACCCTAAAAACATTTATTGAGACACTAGGGTCACCTCCACTGATTTTAGACTCCAAACAATGCATAAAAACAGGCAAGACACACTAGAACACACTAGCACACAAACGACTAGTTTTCGAACGTCTCTTTGACGTTTGACTTCGAACTCAACTAAACTGACCTATGAACTCATTTTCAAACATTTATACAAGTTTATCAACTACTAACACGCATGTGAATCTCTAATTATCCTATTTCATTTTGAGGGGCGTTACAATATATCAATAAATCAACATCTTTAAGAAATTTCTACTAGAAAATATAGAAAATCAAACTAAAATTTTGAATTTTCTAGAAAGACATCGAGTAATAAAGATTTTTTGACTGGAAATCATGAAATCTAGAAACTCATATCTTTTTTGCTCACTAGAATGGGCTAAATAAGAGGATTCAAAATTGAGTAATACCTCAACGTACTTTGAAAGAAACCTACATAGCCTAGATATTATGCAACTTCTCGCTAATGGACCTTGTGTGTTGAGGGAGTTGTTTTATTAGTATGCCAAGAGATCATCAACCCTTAGAACACTCTCTTTGTTTCTTTCTGAAACCATCATAGAAGGTTTATGCTCAAATATTCTTAACCTTTTAATCAATTTATACACACTATAACGTTTTTGTTGTAATGTTGTTGTTTGTATCAATATGAATGATTTTTTTTTTATAAGTATAGGTGTAAAGTCACTTGACTAAAGGAAGGTGTGCAACTATGATCACTCCAAACGTAACTTTCTTATCAATAAAAAAATAAATGTGTTTTTACATCTTCTAGATTTCAAGGATATAGAAGAACAAGCTTTAATAGATCTCGTCATTAATATTATCAATAAGTTAAAATTGTTATTAATTTAATAATACACATCCATAATTTGTACTTGCAAAATCTTAGATGAATTCATTACACCCTAATTATTTATGTTTCTCTAGTAGGATGATTGCGTTCGATTTGATGTATAAAATACAAACCGGAGTTGTGTTTGAGCGCACCTTCTTTTTAAAATTTGATAGGAAAGACATATCATTGGAAGACATTAGGGACGCGGTTCCATTTTTACAGAAGTGGTAAGGAAATAGAAGAAATTGATCCAGATGTGGTCGATGAAGATAATCTAGGTCGGTGGTTCTTTTGCGATATTGAGTTGATGGGATACATGAAATGGATCGAGCTTTACCCCAAAGGAAAAGATACCATTGTGGACAATAAGAATTAGGAAACATGTATTTATATTCTAATTAAACAATACTTTGCAACATCAATTGTAGAGCACGTCACTTTTTTTTCAAAAGGTTTAACTTGTATTACCACCTGGTCAAGGCACCAGTCCTTTTTCAGGTGTCTTAATCTTGATGATCTTCCTTTAATGCTTTTTGTAATTTTTGATAAAAATGTAAAAAGCAAAGAAGTTGATTTTGGATAGAAAGAAGAGGTAATGAACTTTTAGATTCAATGAACATATCAAATTCTTAGTATATAATATAAAGTTTTGCGTGAACAACAACTAACCCAGGTGGGGTCTGGCAAACAAATTGGTACATACAAACTATGAAATATACCGCTAAGGTAATTTTTAAATTAATTTTATGATTTCTTTCCTAGTGTACTGGATATCATAAATTTATCGATATGTATTGTCTTTTTCTTTCAGTAATAGTTAATTAATATTGATAACATGAAGTAACAAAAACAAGGTCCAAAGAGAACCTACTCTTGTTTGGTAATTGCATCCGTCCATGACAAAAGTCTCAAGATCCAATGAACTTTTTAAAGATCTGCAAATTCCAGGGAAATCCAATTGTTCAAAGGCTATGATAATCTATAAGAATTTCTAGCCTGATGGTGGAGGCCGCCACCCGTCCAAATCCAACAACTAAAATATGAAACAGAGGTAGTATTTGATAGTTTATTTGGCGAGTTTTAAACTCATTTCACCCCTAGAAAAATACACCCCTTTAAAATTGCAAAACCCAAAACTAGAGGAAATTGATCCTGAAGTATGCTACTATGCAGCATATAGTCATAGCATTAATGTACTAGTTGCTAACACTTCCTTTCATTGATTATATAATCAATTTGTGTTTGATACAAAAATGGCGAGTTGTTGCGGGTAAAGAAAGCAATGACATGGAGGTTCAGAAACAATGGGAGATGAGAGTTGTTGAAGCACTTTATCTACGTAAACCTTCATTATTCCAAAGTACGATAATTCAATCTTGCGATTTTTTTCATTTCTCGCCAGTTTTGATAATACGTTGTTGCGTCGAGTTTCTTGGTGGAAACATCATATCTACCCTAGAAAGTTAGGATTAAGGTCTGCATACATTCTACCTTCCTCATATTCTGCTTGTGGGATTCCACTTAGTCTGTCGTTATCATTGTTTTGTTTCTTCTAAAAACATTTCCATTTATCTTATTTTAGTTGTGGATGTTACTTATTTTCAATTGGTGGTTATTTCCACGTTATCCTTCTATAGGTTCTAGAGATGAGACTCTTCATGATGATCAATTGTTATACCCATAACTCATATGCTTCAATAGCAGTTATGGGTACCAGGTGTGTGCCGATCATTATAAAAAGTCTCGTCTCTCGGACCCATATAAGGACTGCGTGGAAATAAAAACCAATTTAAAAGAAGTAACATCCAAAAAAAATGGATAATTGGAAAAGATTTTATTTTAAAAAATATCTTTTATGAAGAAACAAACCAACAATGACAACATACCCAATGTAACCCCCGAAGCGGGATATGGGAGGGTAGGATGTATGCAGACCTTTCTCCTACTTTTGTGGCATAGAGAGTTTGTTTTTGCTAAGACCCTCGACACAACAATGTATTATCAAAACAAGCCAGAAATTAAAAATAATTCCCTAAGATTGAAGTAACATACTTTGGTGGAATTCACTATTCCAGGGATAAATTGCTTCAAGAACACTAATCTCCCATTGTTTTTGAACCTCCATGTCATTGCTTTCTTCACCCACTACCACTCTCCATTTTGAATCCAACAGAAACTAATTAATTATCAAGGAAGAGAAGTTTTAGCATTTTGTACACTAATGCTATGACTACTAGCTGCATAGTAGCATGCTTCAGGATCAATATCTTCTATTTTTTGGTTTGACAAATTTAATGGGGGTATTTTTTTTCTAGGGATGAAGTGAGTTTGAAACTCGCCCAAAACAATTATCAAATGCTACCTCTGTTTCATATTATACATACTTAATAAATAACATGATAATTGTTAAACAATTCAAGGTATTTTTGGATATCCAAAAATGGACTATTAAACACTTTAAAAAACCATTCACATGTCTTAAAGATTATTATCAATGTAAATGCATCTCACATTTACAAACTATTTAATCTCCGTATTATAGAATTCCATCCGTTTTATTAGAAATATTAAGGTGGAAGCCGACTCTTTAGTGCCAAAGAAATCTGAATTTTCCAAATTATTTATTCTCAGTATTTATCATCCAAAATTTTGCCGAAAAGGTCTTAATTAAATTACTTTCGACTCTGCAACTAAAATACCAATAGCATACCAAGTAAAATCCCACAACCTTCCACTTTGCAATTACATTTCTATAAGAATGTATTTTTTTAACATTAACCAAATTGTTACCATATTTTTATAAATATTATAACTACTAATGTTAATAAACCAAAATATTTAGTAGCAATTAAGAAGTCCCAAATTGGAAAAAATATATATATCATGAATTTTGTATAGGGTAGAGTATGAACAAACCTCAATGCAGCATGGACCTAAATATTTCTCACGCATATCCCACAACAAGACCCTTAAATATTAAACCCTACATTATATGGGGCTGATATTTGAAGCCATACATCACATTCATTTAATTTTACGTTTTCTATGGTCAATTTTCTCAATTTCACATTGTTGATTTCCATATGTTGAAATACCCCCCAAATTGATCTAATTCCAAGCTCTCCAAGTTAGGGCAATCAAATAATACCTTTTCCATTACACCCTCCATCAAATACATGTATCTATCAAAGAGGAACGAGACCACTCTAGTTCAGATTAGTGGAAGGGTTCAATTTGCAATACTCTAAAACCAAATTTTTCAACGATGTATTCTTATATGCAAATTGAGGAAATCCATATGTATCTCTAAGTAAAAAGTCCAAAGTAAATTCTTCAACATTATCTGGTTTTGTAGTAAAATATATCAATAAATCAATATCTTTAAGAAATTTCTACTAGAAAATCAAACTAAATTTTGTATTTCTGGAAAGACATCCAGTAATAAAGATTATTTGATTGGAAGTCACGAAATCTAGAAACTCATTTTTTTTTGCTCACTAGAATGGGCTAAATAAGTGGATTCAAAATTGAGCGATACCTCAACGTACTTTGAAATAAACCTTCATCGCCTAGATATTACGCAACTTCTCCCAACTTGTTTTGCTTCTGAAAACATTTAGGGGATGTGGATTAAGAATGAATCTAGTAAATCACTAAGTCGATATCCTCCCACCATGATTCTTTTGTGCAATTTCATGAAGTAAACCCTTCAATTGAAGTTTTGTAAGGTTGTCGGCTCTTTTGAGTTTATGATGATATAACCTAGGTTGGTTCAGTTTAGACCAATTGGAAAATGAGGCATTAATCTACCTAATGCAAGGTTATTAACAAAATGTTATTTATCTCTTTTACCCTTCAAAAATAGATTTCATACTAGACATAATAGTCATTTTATTATTTTCCTTATATTTAGAACTATGAAATAAACTAAATATTTGTATACAAGACTTCCTTATTTGAAATATGTCAGAAATCTTACCATTATATAATATCTATTACATTATTTTAATCATTTTCAACTAGGTACCATAAGGTGTAAAATTAATTATACTATCTTAAATGTTAATTTTCTAATATTGAGAACGTTTAAAAGAACAAAATAATATATTTATTAAATTTTATCCTTATTTGATAATACTAAATTTTTGCCTATACATATATAATTTATACGTATATACTTTTAGTCTTTCAATAAAACTCTAATTTGAACTTTCTGTAACACCCCGAATTCGAGATCGAGCCAAATTGCAGGTTTTCAGAAGTTGTAGGTTCCACCGATGAAAGCCACCTACTGACCGTAGGTTGAACAACGAACCTTAGGTGGGGTCCGTGGTTGGTCACCTCAACTCCACCCAAAACTTTCAGAAAAGGCACGACCTGCGGCCGGAACTACGGACAATAGGTAGGACCACTGTCTGTGGTCTAGGTCCGTGGATCATTACTCTCAGCACCAACTCTCTGAAGCCAAACGATGCCCTGCCAGGACGGACAGTAGGTCAGTCCACGGTCCGTCGGTCAAGGGCCATTGATGGCTTCGTCAGCTGTTAAGTCAGGGTCGTTTTGGTCATTCCCTTATCCTTTAGGCATTTAAACTACGTTGTTTTACATCTAAACTACGTTGTTTTACTCAGTTTTAGCCTAGTATTCTAATCAGAACCTACCCTAAATGATTCATTCATCAAAATTTAGCAAAACTTAGAGCAAAAAGGAGAAAAAGTCGACCAAGCCCTCTTAAGAACACGCAATAGGTTTGCTTCAGTTCCAGCCTCGAAATCAAAAGATTTCTCCGTAGATTTTGTCACCAGGTAGTGGGATTTCACTAGTGGGTTCCTTTCATCCACTAGGTCCTTCGAATTAAATTAGATTTCTTTATTCTCTATATCTTGTTTAGACCTAGGGTTTCTAAAACCTTAGATATTAGTTGTGATTTAGTTGTTATAGTATTCTTAATCGAATCATCATGTTTTCATAGAATCATTGCTTAGTCCTTTGCATGAACCTCATAAACCTAGTTGTGTAGATTCTCTTAGTTCATAAACTACACTTGCTAGGTTAGTTAAACAGATACACATGCCTCAGATTTCTAATGTTTCATTGTCAGGACATAAATGTTGCATTCTCATAATTACATGTCAGAATCTAGAGCTATCCAGTGTTTCAGTTATGTGGTGTTAGACACATTTCCAGTTGGGAGTAGGCTTAACACTGAGTTGGACAAGGGTTCAACGTACCCTCATAGTCCCAGAACTACGTGCCATCGTAGGAGTATAAGTCCCCTCTGTTGGGCATCAAATTTAGTGATCACGTCAGTCATGTCTCTATATCCCTGGCAAGGTATATTGGGTCCTCTCGATGGGGCGTATACATCGGACTCGATGTTTAGCTCACATGGCTTTATATCAGTTAATAGTAGCTCCCACAGTCAGACTCTAGTGCATTTACCAGGATTTCAGTTATACTTCAGTATTCAGTCTCAGCATGTCATATTAATAATCAGTACTTGGTCTTTGCATTCATGTCCATTAATTTCAGTATATTTCAGTATTACTACTATATTCAGATTATGTCATTGCTCAGTTATGTTTTGTTCAGAATACATGTTTGTTCAACTAATATCTATATCTTCATCCTCAGCATATTCTAAATACTGATGCATACTCTGCGCTACATCCTTTCATGATGTACGTTCAGGTACTCAGTATCCAGATCACACATAGATCGGTTTCCGATTCATATTCAGCAGCTTCAATGGCGAGTTCTCATACTTCGAGGACAACAAACATGTTTTCATATTCAGTCTTTTATTTAAGTTTTCAGTTCAGGTAGAGTTATTTGGGGGCATGTCCAAGCAACTCTAGTCAATAGAGGCTTTTCAGACATAGTATTAGATTCACCTTTAGTTTTTGAGTTAATGATCAGTATCACTAAACTCTTAGTAAACTTTTATATATACACATCAGTATTGGGTATTCCCCATCTTTCATTTATCTCGTGTTTTAAGCTTCTGCATAGTATATCTTTATTCAGTTGTTTTTAGTATGCTTATGATATGCCAGCTTCAGGGTTAGCTTGGGGTAACTCGTGATCCTAGGTCCCGTGCTTACGTCAAGGGGGTAACCTCGGGGTGTGACAGTTTGACTGAACTACATAGTTTTGGTGACAACAAAAGGTCCAAAGATATCTTACTAGACCCCTAATAGATCAACTAAAAGACTACAACATTAGGAATAAAATTTGAACCTTTTAGAAGCGACCTTGTCAAAAGTTATGGAGTTCATGGAAGAAGTTATCTCAAGGAAAAAGTAATGGAGTAAACAACATGATTTAAATGCTATGATAATGAAGTCTACTAGCATAAAGATAGATGAGAAGCACATACTTGATTTTATTCCATAATGTGCATCTAATTAATCAAAGACGAAAAAATTTATATTTGATTAAATGGAAGACTCTAATGTCCATGTGTGAGAAACTATTTTTATCCTAGATAAAGAAGAAAATCAAATGTTCATTTGGGTGACTTTTTCAGAATTATGTGGAGTGTTTGATTCGTGTTTATTTTTCTTTTGCAAATCAGCATGTTCTAGCATTAATATTTTATTTTTCCAACACAATTATGAATTAAATAGAGAGATAATAGAGTTTTATTTGAAATACTTAATAATCAAATCACGAGACCAGCTACCATAAATCCCATAAGGCAAGTCAAACCCAAGATAACATACGATAAATAAAACTAAAAATAACTAAAGTTGAAAGAATAATTAGATAAGTAAGGGGACTTGGCGTAGACATAAACAAACCGGTATAAAAATAAAAGATGGGCCCAAAAGAGACTGAGAAAGAAGAATATACACAAGCACAATACCAAAGACCTGGTTTTGCCAGTACAAGAGCAGGTAAAATACAAGGATAAGACTATACAAAATATAATTTTCTATAGAAATAAAAAAATATAGACAACAAATACAAAAGGAAAAGAAGCAAGTTTCTAGATGCAAATAACTCACCATAAAGAAGTACAATGGGTCCTCAAATGAGAGAAGATCAACAAAGATTATTTGTACTAGGGATTGCATCACAAAACGATGTAGAAGTGTAGTATGAGTACCAAAATACGGGGTACTAAGTAGGTATCATGGCCGACCAAATCAGTTGACACTGTATAATATAAGAAGCATGATAGTAATAATAATAAAATCCAACACTATACTAGAAAACCGAACTCACAAAAAAATTATAGTGAACATAATAATTGTAAGAAAAATCACGCTTCATGTATGTATATCACAGAATGCCATTATTTATGGGATGGTTCAACGTATGTGTGGCTAATGCAAAAAAGTAAAAAGTCTCAAAATATCCTTGATGGCTGCCCGTAGGATCCTCGAGACATTCCTTTGACTCGTTGGAGCTCAACTATAGATGGAATAAAGTAAGACCCAAAATGATCCCTTGGGAAATATGGAATCATCCCTCAGACTCATAATAGAAAAGAAAAACCTGAAAGGATCCCCTAGCAATCCAAAATGAGCCATGGACTCATAACTAAATATAAACAATGTAGGACTCTTGGTGGAATCTGCGCAAACCATAAGTAAAAGTATCATATCTTTCAAAAATATAGAAAACCTAGTGAATTTAAGGCTAAATCTCCTTAAAACCTAAAGATCTCATAAAACTAGTATATATTTCACAAAACCATGTTTCAAAAATAAAATTAGTTATACGCCCCCTTAGAGCTTAAATCTAGAAATAATTGAGACATATTAGTCTTACAAGAATAAACTTAATATTCCTTGCCTCTAACTCATGTTAGGTGATGACTGATAAGTGGTAGATTTACACTCATTTGAGGCTTATTTAGCTCAACAATTAGTATCCTCAATGCCTAATTATGTCCTATTCTAATGATGTTTAGATTATTTGCAGCTATGAAGGGTACAGAACAACGCAAGGATGAGTGTTTGAAAGAATGACGAAAAATATAAAAAGAAGTGTAACTCCACATTGTTTATCACCTAGAAAGAAGGGTAGATCGCACAATGGGTATGACCTCACCCAAATAGACAATCCATACAACTTGAATTAATTTAGGAAGGTCAGTGAATAAAAAGGAAAATTCTTACTCGTCAAATAAGAAAGGAGAACATGATGACCATTGTAACACCCCGTATCCAAAAATAGACCGAAGAAGATTTCTAGAAGTCGCAGGTGCAACCCAGGATTGCCACCAACAGACCATAGGGTGACCCATAGTCCATCCTGGTGGTCCATGGATGACCACCTGCAACCCTTCCCAGAATTAGCCCAAGAAAGTTTCTAAGGCATGACCCATGGCCAGACCCATGGACTGTAGGTCAGGCCACAGATCGTGGTCCTGCTCCATGGATCGAGGCCCCAGAATCAAGTCCCAGAACCCCGTGCCCTGTAGGTTTATATGTCCCCTCTGTGGACATTACATTTTAGTGATCACACCAATCATGCCTCTATACTTCTAGCAGGGTATATTAGGTCATTTCGATGGGGCGTATATATTATGTCAGTTATTAGTAGCTCCCATAGTCCAGTCAGATTCAATTGCATTGGCCATGTTATCAGTCACAGTCAGATTTCAGTCTCAGCATGTTATAGATCTGGTCATTGCATTCAGTTAGTCCATATTCAGTATGTTTAGCATATTTATCATGTTCACATCTTATCATTGCTTAGTATGCTTTGTTCAGTTATGTTTATTATTCAACTTTACTCTATCCTGCATGCTCAGTCCCTTTCAAGTACTAACGCATATTGTGCGCTAAATCTTCTCGTGGTGCAGGTTCAAGTCCTTAGCTTCCAGATCACGCATAGATGGTTCTCAATCTCTAGTTTACCAGCATCAGTGGTGAGTCCTCATTTCTCAATGATGACAGACATGTTTCTTTTGCTTTTAGTCTTTAGTTTCAGTTTTTGATGGATTTAGCTAGGGCATGTCCTAGCACTTCTAGTCAGTTAGAGGCTTATTTCAAACATAGTTAGTTTCAGATTTAACAATTGAGTTTGACCTTTAAGTTGTTGTTAAACTCTCTATTTTTATATATTCAGATAGTTATGGGTATTCCTCGCCATTTCTTTTAAGTTTATCTTAGTATTTAACTTCTGAACAATATTTCCTTACTTCAGTTTATTAAGTATGCTTATGATATGGCGGAAGGGTTAGCTTGAGGTCACTCATGATCCTAGGTCCCGTGTTTACGTCTAAGTGGTAGCCTTGGGGAGTGACAAACTTGTAGCAAAACATTAGGTTTAAGAGTCCTAAGATGTCTGAAAAACCGCACTAAGTAGAGTCCTTTTTCATGGGTGTGAAGTGCACCACATCTAATGAGAGGGAGGCTAAAAAATGTTTTAGGAAAAACTTCAATTTCTTGTTACTCTTATCATGCGCAAGGTATGATCTAATTCCTCGTTTCTAACTTGACATTATGTGCTTTCAGATCATGCCTCCTCGTAGAGATTACGAAAGAAATACAAATGCATGCAATGCTAACGCATCTCCTCCAGTCCCAGACCAAAATTTTTTGAATGCTGAGTTTTGGGATGCCATTCAGCTTTTGGCACAAAGTGTGACCAACAAGAAGGTTCCAGTTCCGGCAAATACTAGTGGTGGATCAGTAGGATACAGGGTTCATGATTTTGTTAGGATGAATACGCCTGAGTTCGTAGGATCGAAGATTGGTGAGGAACCCCAAACTTCATAGATGAGGTCAAGAAGTTCTTTGGAGTGATACAAGTGACAGGTAATGATAGGGTAAAGTTGGCATCCTATCAGCTTAAGGATGTAGCTGACATCTGGTATACTAAATGGAAAGAGAACTGGGGTACGGATGCGGCTCCTATCACTAGGGAATGCTTTAGTGTGACTTTTATGGACATATTCTTCCCAAGAGAGTTGAGGGAGGTAAAAGCTCAGAAGTTTATGAATTTAAGGCAAGGTAGAATATCAGTACAAGAGTACGGACTCAAGTTCACCCAACTCTCCAAGTATGCTCCTCACATGGTTGACGATTCCACTGCTCAAATGAATAAGTTTTTGTATGGGGTATCCGACCTAAGGAAAACTGAGTGTAGGAGTACTATTTTGCTAGAAAATGTGAACATTTCTAGGCTCATGACTCATGCTCAGCAGGTTGAGGGGGATAAGCTTAGGGAACAGGCTAAGGAGAATAAGAAGTCTAGAACATGCAATTATGAGTATCCTCAACAGAAATTGGGTGGTGAAAACCACTTGCAGTTTCAGCAAAAGTCTTCAGCCTCAGCACCTTCATCAGCTAGTGCACTAGCTCCATCCTCTAGGTTTCGACAGGATCAAAAAGGTAGGGTATCATGCTCTAAGTCTCAGGGTAGTGTTTCAGGCACCAAAACCTACCCAACTTGTCCTAAGTGTTGTAAGAACCATTCAGGCGAGTGTCTTTGTAACACCCCATATCCTAGATAGACCAAAAATGCAGATTTTGAGAAGTTGCAGGTGCAACTTACGGTCACCATCCACGGACCGTAGATCAGACCACGGTCCGTGGTTTACCACTGCAGCCCCTCCCCAGAACTCAGTCAGAAAA
>JAJOOS010028598.1:0-10975 GCA_029582725.1 Solanum chiquidenum | reverse complement strand
CCTGCTCTGATACCATGTTAAATTAGGTCTTAAGCCTAACTCACACCCCAAAAGCTAGCTCAAAGGGAGGAGGATTGCCCAAGCCTTATAAGGAGTCCACCCATCTCATTAATCACCGATGAGGAACTTTTGTCATTCTTTAACACTCTTTTCAATACTTCTTTCGGAAAAGAAGAAGAAGAGAATTCCGGTTCGGCCGGCCTAGCAAATAAGATTCCCCGGTTCAGTGAAGGGTTTTACAAAACCCTATAAACCAGAACTTTGAGAATTGTTAGAGGAGAAACAATGGCGATCTCAACTAGACGAGCATTAGCAGCTTACCGCAACATCTACGGTGCATTACGGGCTACCAATTTCACTGCAAAACGTTTTTCCTCTTTGATAGGCTCCACTTTTAGTCCAATTCGCTATGAAACTGTTCCCTGTTCGCTGGAGCAGACCACCAATTTTCTGCTTGAAAGTCGGAGGAGTTTTGCTAAAGGAAGGAAACAAATTAGTACTGATTCTATATCCCTTTCTTCTTAATCCTCCAATTTATGTGTATAGATTAATGCATATTCTTTTTGATTTGTTGAAAATGTGTTTACATTTCTAGCACTTGTGTCCGGTTAATGAAGTAGGTTGAGAATCGTGCAGTTTCAGATTCAAATTTAATTTTAACAAAGACATAAACACTAGTGATTTCTTCCCATCTGTCTCGGCAACCAAGACCGAGTTATATGGTACTTGTTGGTGGTGGGAGGTGTCAAGTATCCATGGAATTAGTCCGAGGTGTGTTTAAGTTGGCCCAAACACCACAATTATATAAAAAAAATGAGTTTACATTTCTAACTCACCAAGCTAATTGCTTAGTAAAGAAGAAGCAAGTTTCATGATTTTGTATATGAAAAAAGAGTTCAAGTAATTGTATATGTATACAATCGGATCATTTATAAGTATTTATAGGTAACTCAAAATAACTATATGATAAACATTAATCAATAATCTGTTAAAAAAAGGTAATTAACAAGCAAGGGGTTTGCCTTCTGGGTCGTGCCGGGCTTGCCTAGTGCGGTTTACCTCTCCTGTGTGGTTTACTATTGCATAGGAGCGGGGGATTTACCTTGTGCGTACCCAAAGGGTAGCGGCTGCGGGATTTCCTTGTCATAAAAAAAGAAGAAGAAGGGGGTAATTAACCTACTATCGCATGTTAAACTACACTCTGTGTATATAACTTAAATCCTTTGAAAAATGAGTTTGGCTTGTATACATTACACTGATGGTGTAAAGAATCTTCTAAACTATCAGTCCAATCAAATAATTTCATGAAAAGTCTGATTTGTAATCTTGAATTACCAGAATAGGAAAGGTTACCTGATAGTGTAAGAATTCTTTTCACCATCAGTGAAATTAGTCAAACTCATGAAATATACTTTAGAATACTTTACAATTACTCAAATGGTTGGGCACACTTTTAATTTCCATTAATATCATGTGAGTTTTCTCTTGTTTAGGTTTGTTGCTCTTCATTTGGGTTATTGTTATAATTTGCAATGATGGAACCTTTCCATTTTTGGTATAAGTTTGGAGGAAATATAATATCGTTCACGATTGACGATTGAATGTTCTTTGTAAAAATCATCTCTTTTGAGGCAACATCCTTGAAGTTTCTGACCTCTTGCAATCTGTTGTTTGATGAATTTGTAGGGGAGGAGGTAGATGGCGATGATTATGGAAGTGTAAGCACAGCTGTAAACGTAGGTCCTAACATTAAAGCTACTGCAGTCTCACAGATGGAGGCAGCAATTGATGCATTATCACGAGAATTGACCAAGCTGCGAACTGGAAGAGCATCGGCTGGTACATGATATCAACTTCTGTTGTAATACAGTCACCTTGTTTGCCTTCTATTTGGACTCATTTGTTTAGCTTCTTGGATTCACAGGGATGCTTGATCATATCATTGTCGACTCAGGAGGTGTTAAGACACCTCTTTGCAGGATGGCTGTCATTTCAGTGCTAGACCCAAAAACCTTGTCAGTGAATCCTTATGATCCAGATGTAATATTATACACTTAAATGCATATGCATATACCGTCTGGTTTTCGATATTTTTTCTATACATATTTGTCTTACTTGATTAATGGAACATTTCTTTATATTCATTCTGTGTTCAAAGAAGTTGCTAAGCTGAAGTGTATTTTTGATAAACATCATGAATTGTCTTTTGCAGTCTCTCAAAGAGTTGGAGAAAGCCATTATTTCATCTCCGTTGGGATTAAATCCTCAATCTGACAACCAGAGACTAATTGTACCGATACCTCCGTAAGTATCCATCTAAAAGAGTAAAATAGTCTCTCTGTAAGTATTCATCTCCATTGGGTTCTCCAGTGCTTTTTGACTCACCCTTTCTTCTTTTCCTGGCAATCCGTGCAACAAGCAGGTTGACTAAGGAGCATGTGCAGGTGATTCTTGTCAACTTCAATTCCTTTTAAATGTTTCTGTTGCTGATAGTGTCATCCTCTTTATTAGGCTGTATGCAAAGTGGTTGCGAAATCATCTGAAGACGTTAAGCAAAGTATAAGACGAGCTCGCCAGAAGGTACACCTTTGACCAAACACCTTTGCGTATTTTTCCTTTTTCTTCTCATCTTTTTTGTCGTAGTTCTCCTTTTTAGCAAAAAGTACTTATTTCATCCTATTGAAATATAAAACCCAAAAAGCTTATATGTGAGGAATAAGGGGAAACGGAAGATTTTAAAAATGGAGCAGCATTGGAAGAAAAGATATGGTGATTGGGATGGATGGGATCATATCCATGTCATCCAAAGGGTAAAATAACTGAGATATATAAGAGTGGGGGCAAAGGAGAGAGAGAATGGGTAAACACATAAGGATTTTGTTAGGTTGAAAACCAACATATGATGAGATTAGTCAAGTAGTTGCACATATATTTTCTAAAGGTTGCTGATTGAGACTGACCAGAAATATGGTTCTAGCCAGCTCAAGCTGATTAAAAGCTGGGAAAAAAGAGTCAGGCCCTAGCTATTCATGATTTGTACCGTATTCTGTGCAGCCCTAATTGTAAGTTGTTTGTTCAAATGCTGCTCTTCAGTAAACACTAGACAATTGCATTTTTCTATTATTATAGTCCCTGATGACGACTGCTAAGCTCTCATAAGAATTCAGTTAAGTAGTACTTCGAATTGAGGGACATGTTGTGCACTTCCCATTTTTATGTCTTTTTGACTTCCAAGGGCATAAAAGGTCCAAATCGATATTGGTGATTCATGTAGCTTACCCCAGCTTGTTTGATAGAGGTGTAGTTGTACTAGTAGTTGTTGTCGTTGTCTTTGAAGATCAACTAAATTGATAAGTAATTAAGGAGCCAAAAATCAAATTTCTCTTGCTAATCTTAAAAAAAAGGAACCAATATTGATTAGTGATAAGGAGCCAACGAGTTGAAGAAAAGTTTAGGCATGATGGTTGTGTATCTGCAGTATTAAAATGAAGCTGGAGGTATGTTGGACTTGGTTATTGCTGGGTAACAAAAACATGACTTTCTGTCTCAGGTGTGTTGATGTGATTGAGTACGGAGAGCTCAAAAAGTAAATGGTTAACAACTATAGTGCTTTAGAGGGTTATATTGTGTAGTTGAATTCTGGTAGTATCTGGTTGCAGGCTTGCAGCAATGTATAGGGAAAGATGCTTTAGAGGATATTCTTGTAAAAAATAAGGTGCTTTATTAGAGGAATAAGAGAGAAGGAATATTGGCATTGCGAGAGGTTTAACATTCTAGTTACTTTTTTTATAGTTAGAGAAGTGGAGGAGGAAAAACAAATATCTAAGAGAAAAAACGGGGAAATTCCAATTACAGAGATGCCAAATGAATGATCACTTGGTTCATTAACCTTCAACCCAGTTTGGCCACTAACAAGAGGTTACTGTAGTTTTCAGTATGGCTCACTAGTGATAAATTAATGAAGCTCTTTCTTATAGTTTCTTGTTTAGAGTTGAGGGCAGCATCTTTGTTCAAAAGTTGTGTGTTATGCTGATATGATGTCCACGATACTATCCTCTCATGACTTGGGCTGTACTGAAGAAGACATGGTCAATTACCTTTTTTTGTCACCCATCATATATGAGGTCGAACGTTTATATACCATTTTCTCCATGCAAGACAACAGCACGACCGGTAGTATTGCTCCTACATTCATTGGTGAACTCAATCCCCACCTCCCAAATAAACGGAAGTAAAGAATGGGATAAATGGTGTTGAGCTGATGAAAACAGTCATATGCCTGTAGATTTTGCTTGGATTAACCAAAGAATTTATGTGAAGTACAGATGTCTTCATGTCGATACTACAAGATGTTAATTCCCTTTTTATCAGGCTTTGGACACGATAAAGAAATCTGTGCCCAAGAAGAAAGAGAAAGACAAGTCAGCTTCAGCTTTCTCAGAAGACGATGCCAAAAGACTGGAGAAGGAAGTACGTTATATTTACTTGTTTGCTGAAAAAATTGCTATGGGCTGTATAATTTTTATTCTATTCTCTACTGCCTCTTTCATTTGGTTTTGTGCTTGTTCTTTCAGATTGATGACTTGACTAAAAAGTTTATTAAGTCAGCAGAAGATATGTGCAAGTCAAAGGACAAAGAAATAACTAGCAGTTGAAGAAACTAATTTTCGTTTCAACGGAGGCTCATGCAAAGGTTCAATTTTTTGGCTGAAGCTATAGAGGGAACTGTTTACGCTCCAGAATTCTTGTACTCGAAGTCGGAAAAAGATAACAAGACATGTTACAAATGATCATGCTGATACTTGAAAGGAAAAATATTGTATTTCGTATAACCTATGCTGTTGGTTTTTAGCTTCTTATATTCAAGATCATATATCATTTCATTTTGTGACAAGGGTTGAGATCATGTAACTTTTTTTTTTTATATAAATCAAACAACCATTTGTTCTCTGTCTCTTCTACAAGAATCATTACATACAACCAAAGTATAACGCTATCTGCAGACACGATAACTCTCGATAGATGGAAGACAATGGTAACAGTATTACAGACTCATACATGTCTACATTACTGCAAAATTATCACTACCAGGATCAATTATCTGGTAGCTGCACATCGAAAGTTATATCGCGGGAACCATGATTGTGAAACTCCAAAAAAAAATGTTGGTTTAGACCAGCAGTACCCTACATAATTTATGTCACAGCAGATAAAAGTACAACATGAAAAAATTCAACTAACTAGCTCTGATAATTGCACAAACCAATATGCCTAGTCTTGTCATGAAGTTGCATAACTTGCTTCAGTTTGGAGTGCAAGGTTCAATCTTTTCAACATGAACATTGCCGTCATAGTCAATTTTGTAGGAGGTGTCAAGGCCTTCCAAAATAAGGTGGTAAACAATATCATCAGAAAAATGAACTTCCTCTTGACTATCGTCATCTTCAAGCGTTGCATTATTCATGCTGCTATTTTCAGTCTTATGAGGCCGAATCCTCTGAGATACTGATCGTATGTCCCATGACAGCACTTGTTGAATTAAGTTTTGAAATTCAGTAGGAGATGTATAAAGTGATATCTCGGTTTTCTTCTTCTTTTGCATTTTTCTTGACCAACAATGGTTCAAAGAGGCAGAGAAGTCGTGAGAGAAGTTAACAGATGTTATAGCTAACATATTATCCGCCTTTACCCAATCAGGGACCATTGCACCAGGGATGCTATCACAATATGGAAGATATGGCTTGATGTCAAGGACGGGAGTTCCATCAACTAAATCAACACCAGAAATGAAAACTTTATTCCCATCCACAATATCAACCTTTGCAACAGTGAGGCCTATAGGGCATGGGCGATGAGGAGATCTTGTCGCAAAGACCCCCATCCTTTCTCCTTTCAGCCTTGGTACTCTTACCTTTGCCTTGAACTTAGACCGCGATGGATGTTTCCATAACTTGTCAAGATCCGTATTTAGATGAAAGACGTAAATTATCCAACAATGTGAATAGCTTTCAAGACCTTCAAGAGATGCAGGTGGAACTCGAGTTGGATCAAATACTAGACATGCTTTAGCAAGTGGTACAACCAAAGGTTGCCTCGGAGTCCCATTCCTAATCACAATTATTAGTACCACAACATATTATTTACATTACCATCCGTATTAACAAGCCATACAAGAAAACACAATGTTAAAAAAGAAAGAGGTACCTCGTGGAGAAGCATGACCGAGTGATTGCAATAGGTGTCAAAGGATATGAATTATTAGAATCATTTGAGTTGGCAACTTTCCTCAATGCCTGCTGAGCTCTAATGCGGCCTTGCCTCTCAGCAGCACAGTTTTGCAATGCAGCCTTCAAAGATCTTTCCAACTCTCGTATTTTCTCCTCATCAGCCCTTGTCTTTCTTCTCCAAAACACAACACCTATAGCTGCTGCTGATGCAGAAAGAGCCGCAAATGCTATGGAGATTGTAAGCAACTTGGTCGCCGCCATGAAAAAATAACGACCTAGAACGAAAGACAAGCATAGATATTGATGACCTTCCACATTTGAGAATTTATAGATAGATAAAATAGAGTCACAAGTATATTGAATTTTATAGGAACTTTTGGCCAAAAAACATCCCTTAAACTAAATCCAGTAGTATTTGCAACATCCTTTTTCTTAACAGCATAAACGAAAACACGTGACTTCCCCCCTCAATCTCTCAATTCTATCCTCCCATCCAATCATCGTACACCTACATCGCAAGGCTTCGAAAAACAACACTTTTTTCATTCTAAACTTCATAGAATAATCTAGACCAAAGTTAAACAAAGAAGACATTAAAGCAAGTAGTTCTCCTAAACCAAAACACATGACTTCTCACTCAATATCCTGTTCAAAAGTACTCCTCAGAGCTCGGTTGCTCGAACTTTTCAAAAATGTGTGCATGTTGTATCCTCCAAAGTAGTGCATTTTTATTTTTTTGGAGGATCTAACACGAGTGCAACAATATTTTGGAGAGTCCGAGCAACATTTGTACATAGTTGATTTATCATGGAGACAACTCAACAGTGAATTCAATTTCTTTCAGGCATTTTAACAAACAGGTAAGGGGCATCTCAACACTAACCAATTAAAACACTTCTTAACAGAGAGAGAAATTAGGAACTTTAACTTTTACCTTTGTTTCATGAAGCGCAGCTACAGCAGAGGAAAGACAAATTGTGTCAAAACCATAGCTCTTTCCAGTTTTAATGGCGTAAAAGAGTTGAGAGTGAAAGAAAAGTTCAGTTTTTTTTTTTGAAGTGGGGGAATTTGGAGGGAAGTCACGTGCTTGGCACGTGTTTTTGGTTGACCGATTGCCGTAAGTTGTTTGGTTCGCCGACTAAATTATCTCGGATTATAGTTCTGAGATTATAATTCTTAGATTAATTTATGGAAAAATTACCTGAATATACAATTTATTTTACCACATTCTCTAAAATTGCCTATCATTTGAAAAAAATTACAAAAATTCCTGCTTTTAAAATTACAAAAGTCCATGCTCTCTTCTATTTTCTGATACATCACGTATTATCATTATACGTGATGTATTTGGATGAATACATCAGACATATACATCATTATACGCGATGTATTAGGACGTAATACATCACTTTGCACGATGTATCGGTTAGATACATCACTATATTGAGACGTACGAGATGCATCGAGACGTTGAGTGATATGTTCGAAATAGAGACGCGATGTATGGGATTGTATTCAAAATTGAGACGTGATATATCAAGATGTTTAGAGATGTATCTGAATCCCACCAAATTTAAGTGATTTAAAAAAAAATAGGATAAAATATGATTAGCTCTTTACAATTCTCTTAATTTATTCATTTGAGAGGTGGAATAAAATAATGATGAATTTATATCATCAACAAAACCTGGCCACGAAATTTTTGTCACTTTTTTCCTAATTTAACTATGACCAATTTTGAATTATCATTTTTCACTTTCAAAATAAAAATTACTTTTTTCAAATTTCACAATGAACGCCCAACTAGTGTTATGATAATGTGGCAAACTTGGAAGGCTAGGACTCTTTGGTGCTCTAACAATGAATTGACTTAACCTCTTGAGGTTCGTGAATCTACATACGTAATACTCTCCCTAGATCTCACTTGTGAGATTACACCAATGAACTCCCCAGTTCTCACTTGTGAGATTGCACCAATGAATTGACTTAACCTCTTGAGGTCTGCAAAATTGCGTACATACTCTTTCGGACCGCACTTGTGAGATTACACGGGATATGTTGTTGCTGCATCAGATTTGGTATATATTTATGATGATTCTTAGATTCTACAAATAGCCTGCTTGAACAATGAATAAATGACACTTGATGAAATAATAGGGAGCAAAATAGCTGATAAAATCAGCTCATCAAGTTCTTTCAATTAAAACTTTTGCGTCTTTACAAGTCTTTAAACATACAAATGTGATTGTGTAAACAGTAGTGAAGTAAAGCTGTAAAATTGAGTGGTGTTGATAAGAAGTTCTTTAGGAGCATCCAACTATTTCTGGAACCCCGTTCGCTCTGCAAAGAATGTGTAGTCAAAACAACAAAAAGACCAGAATCACCGGTTCTGGAGAGCTTCAATCGCCTTTTTCCACTGTTGTGCTCGGTTTTTGGCATCCTCGAATGACATAACTTTCTTTGGCTGTAATGATCACAAGATGAATGCACACAGATCGCGGAAACAAGTTAAAGACTCCATATGTCTGGGCTAAAAGTAACAAAAACTTGACTAACAATGTATTATGCAGGGAAAGCAAAGGGACTTAACTGTACAAATCTTGAACTGTGAAGGGCTTGTGACTTGAATGCTAAGATCGTTAGGATTGTCGGACCATATAATGTTCCCTTTGATCACCAACTTTGAGGGATCTACATAAATCAACTTTGGTTTATTTGTTAGGATTAGCTGAACTTTCTTGCTTGTGAGTTTCTGTAACTTTTTCACCATTGAGATCATGAGCACGGATTCACCAGGATCCAAAAATTGCTTCCTATTGATGCCATCACAAGAAACAAGTCAACATATAGTAGTTATCAAAAGGGAAGAGAGAAAGTGAGCATTTGATCCATATGGAATTATGAAACTCTATTGAAAAGGTTAACAAATATGACAGCATCCGAAATATACGGGAGTGTTTTGCATTATTCAGAGCCCATTTGGATTGACTTAAAAAAAGTAACTTTTTAAAGTGCTGGAACTTATTTTTAAAATAAGTAGTTATGTGTTTGGATAAAAGTACTGCAGTTGAAAAAAAAGTTGTTGATGTGTTTGGCAAATAAGTGCGGGTAAACACTTTTTTTATCAAAATGTCTGAAATACCCTTAAAGCTGTTAACATGATAAAAAGTTGATTAATTTAAGGTTTTTATACTTAAAACAAAATTAATTTATATTTTACATCCATAAGTAATAATATTTTCCTATCATTCACATATTTCTTTATCATCACAAATTATTTATAAGAGGAATATAAATTTTTTAGTTAAGTTAATTTTATATGCGCATAATAATAATAATAATAATAATAATAAAAAATAAAAAATAAATAAAAAATAAATAAATAATATTAATAAAAATAATAATAATAATAAAAATAATAATAATTAAAAAAAAATACTAATAAAAATAATAATAAAAAAATAATAACAATAATAATAATAAAAATAAATAAAAAAAATAAAATAATAATAATAATAAAAATAATAATGTTAGGGTTAATTCAATATGGGCAATTTGGAAATTATATAAAAGAATTAAGGGCAAAAAGGTAATATACTTGGTCAACATAAAAGGGCTTTTAAGTTGAAAAAAAGAAGCTGCTCCCCTCACCTAGCTTTTAGCTTTTGGCTTAAAATAAGTCATTTTTAACTTAAAATAAGTCACTTTGATAATTGTCAAACACTATAATAAGTCAAAAACTGACTTTTAAGCCAGTTTGACCAGCTTAAAAGCCCATCCAAACAGGCTCTCAGTCAGCAGAGGTTCATGAACCTACCATTTTGAGTCAAAGGAGTCGATTGATGCGAGCCTGGTGATACTGCTACCAGCTTCAGAAATTGATGCAGCACCACCGTTTCCATCGTTAGGTCTAACTGAACCATCTCCAATGTGTGATGGATTCCATGAAGGATCTTGCTCATCACCACTGCTATGAGTTGACGGGGCCTGAATGATTCATAACTAGAACTGTTTAACTGGAAAAGAACTATCTGTTGGGGCAAGTAAGACCTAAAACATAAAGCAAAATGAATGACATACTTTTGGCTCCATGGCAAGCCTTGGAGGGGTCTGCAACCTCAAATTCTCCCAATCGATCCCACTAAAGAAAGGATGATTTTTCAAGGAAGCATAACCATCAGGTCCAGCACCAGGTCTTCTGCTAGGATCAATATCCTGAGTTGTTTTTTGCACTTAAGTCAATCAGCAGAACAGATAACACTAATAGGAAGATATATCTAACATACTAACATACATACTCCATTATTTTCATGGATTATTCATTACTGTATGTCCTCAAACCTGCTTTGATATGGCTTTACTTGAGTCAAGAATCTATCGGAAACAACCTATCTACCTTACCTTCACAAGGCAGGGTTAAGGTTTGCATAACACCACCCTCCCCAGACTCTACTTGTAGGATTACATTGGGTATGTTGTTGTTTGTTGTAGTAAATGTAGTGTTTGGGCCAGCTAGCACGCACCTAGACTAATTCCACAGGGTATCCTCTACCTCCCGCCAGGTAACTTTGTCCACCAAGGCTTAGACAGATGAAAGAAAATACCTAGTGTTTTTGTGTCAGCTGAGAATTGAATCCAAGACTTCATGGTTCTTAACCTATTTCATTGATCACAAGGTCACACCCTTGCGTGCACCAACCTAAAGTTCTATAACCTGAAACTTCATAGGAACTAGTGAAAGACAACAT
>JAJOOS010028597.1:0-12474 GCA_029582725.1 Solanum chiquidenum | reverse complement strand
TGAGATACAAAAAATAACATATACACAAACAGACCCACAAACAAAACACGTACGATACACATACAGACCCATAAATAAAACACATTATATGTAACTGATACAACATTTACTATGAAAGACACATTATATGTAACTGATACAATTTTTAGTATGAAACTTGAAATAGCAGATACACATACACAGACCCATAAACAAAACACAAACGATACATTAATGATTGAGATCTACTGAACAATGCATGTTATAACAGTTGAAATAAAATACATTATAATTTGACTTAGTTAGGGTTAGTGTATAAATTGATTACAGATAATAACGATACATTAAATAAGAGACCTGAATTTGTGCATTTTTGTATCATAAATTGATTAACTAACAAAAAAAATTACAGCATTCGAAAGAAGAAGAACTAAAACCTAACCTCAGGTAATGGAGGTCGAGAAATTGGAGGAGCAAATTTTCTACCCTTTTTTTTTAGGGTTTTAGGAACGGTTTTTGAAGATGAAGCAAAACCGTTTTTCTTCTTTCCATCTTTTACATTCGCCATTAACAATGGGTCGTGTAGGATTTTGGATCTGTTCTCTGCCCAATCAATATCATCATAGTCATATATCCGATTAGTGTTAGCATCATCCATCTGATTCAACAGTTAGAAGAACAAACAAAAGAGTATTTTAACAGTATATGCAGAAACAAAAGAGGATTACAAGAAGAGTACCAAATTTACCTAGGGTATACACAGAGAGATACTTGATTTTGAAGAATATTGGAGAAATCAACTGTCAAAGAAATGTGGAGAAGTTTTAGGAGAGAAATAAGAAAAGAATGAACTCTTGTTTTTAGCGTAACAAAGGCCCAATATTGTATCCGTGTGATTTTTTTACTTAAAAAGAGAAAAAGAGGGATTTTGGGGATTAATAAAACTATTAAGGGAAAATAGTAATAAGTAAACTTAAGGGGGGATTTGTGTCATATTGCCAAAAATATATACGTAATTTTTACAAATTGAAACAGTAATTCTCTGTTCAATTAGCTAACAATAACTGTTAATGCAAAAGCGAAAGACCTTTTATTTAAGGGAAAAGGGTTAAATATGCCCCTAAACTATTCGAAAAGGTCTAGATATACCCTCCGTTTAAAGTTTGGATCACTCATGCCTTTGCCGTCCAACTTTTCGTCTATATATGCCCTTATAGACGTTAGTTGCTTTGCTGGACATATTCAGATCATTTTCCATTTCTTTAAATGCCGCGTTGAATTGTCATGTTATTTTGACCTTACCACTTGGCATTTATAAGAAAATGGAAAGGGATCAATTATGCCCTTAAAAAATTCGGACTCATAAACACCTAATCCAACCCATAATCAACCCTCCTTTTAAATAAACTACCCGACCCATTTTCAATAATTTTGTTTAAATTTTTATTTTTTTCAACAAATCTTGAAAATGAGTAATTGATTAATAAAAAATAGGAAAAATATGAAAAAATTCTAAAATTAACGCCAAAAATTCACAAATAAATATTGTAACCTTAAATTCAACAATTTTTTTTTTGATAAATCCTGAAAATGAGTAATTGATTAATAAAAAATATGAAAAAAATATAAAATTAACGCCAAAAAATCACAAATAAATATAGTAACCTCAAATTCAATAATTTCAACAATTTTTTTAAATTTTTATTCTTTTTGGCAAATCCTAAAATGAGTAATTTATTAATAAAAAATAGGAAAAATATGAAAAAAAATATATAATTTACGCCAAAAATTCACAAATAAATAGAGTAACCTTAAATTCAACAATTTCAACAATTTTTTTTTAATTTTTTGGGTAAATCCCGAAAATGAGTAATTGATTAATAAAAAATAGAAAAAATATGAAAAAAATATAAAATTAAAACATTTGTTGAATTTAAGGTTACTATATTTATTTGTGAATTTTTGGCGTTAATTTTATATTTTTTTCATACTTTTCATATTTTTTATCAATCAATTGCTCATTTTCGGGATATACCGAAAAAAAATAAAAATTTTAAAAAATTATTAAAATTGTTGAATTTAAGGTTACTATATTTATTTGTAAATTTTTGACGTTAATTTTAT
Organism: Solanum chiquidenum; assembly: GCA_029582725.1. Lineage (NCBI taxonomy): Eukaryota > Viridiplantae > Streptophyta > Magnoliopsida > Solanales > Solanaceae > Solanum > Solanum chiquidenum. Next base: position 10,371 of record JAJOOS010028597.1, on the reverse strand, counting down.
ATTTTTTTCATTTTTTTCCTAATTTTTATTAATCAATTACTCATTTTCGGGATTTAACGGAAAAAATAATAATTAAACAAAATTATTGAAAACGGGTTGGATAATTTATTTAAAAGGGGGTTGATTTATGGGTCCAATTTTTTTAGGGGCATAATTGATCCCTTTCCATTTAAATATAAATATCATGTGGTAAGGTTAAAATGACATGACAATTCTATGTGGCATTTAAAAAAATGGAAAATGAGATGGATATGTCCAACAGACCAACTAACGTCTACAACGACATATATGGGCGAAAAGTTGGACAGCAAAGGCATGAGTGAGCCAAACTTTAAATGAAGAATATATTTAAACATTTTAAAATAGTTTAGAGACATATTTCACCAGTTTCCCTTTATTTAAATAAAGAGGAAGGGGGAGACTGTAGCAGTGTGTTAAGACGAATTAAAAATATGCACACATTCACGAGTAAATGAGTAAAATTAGCAGGAGATTCAGAAGGTCGGACGAATGGCTATTCTCTCTACAAAAATTTCCAATTGTTTTTCTCGCAAATACTTTCTCCACTTTCACGTGACACTGACCCATGTTCTAAGCCAGCTGCTCCCCAATAACTATATTTCCGAAAATGGTTCTTAATCTTTCACAATAAGTTCAAAATAATCACTTAATTGAGTAGCTTTATCCCTTTGGACGTGTTTGATATGAGAAATAAGAAATACTTTAAACTATTTTGGAATTTTAGCATTTTTTTTTTTATAGCACATTGAGAATGAAATAACTAATTTCAGAGTAAATAATCATAAAATAACTTATCTCCAAAGTTATTTAAGTTTGAAAAAAAGAAGAAAAATAGCACAATTTATTGCTTATGTAATCCTTAGAGACTATTTTGACCCTACGGCCAAAATTAATGGACCATATTTGTCATTTTCTTTCTCCTTCACCCTACCCCTCGTTTTCCCCCTTCACTCTTCTCCATAGTTCCTCACTGTCTCCGAAAATCCAGTCCAATTTTCAGACCTCCTTTCACTCATTAAACCAAACAATATGACAACAAAAAGCACTAAACTTGGCCTCTAGTCACTAAACCAAAAGCACTCGACATTTTTAGTTGCAAAACTTGCAATGTCCCCATTGATGCTTCTGCTCTGTTTTCTTCTTAAACTAATCTACACTTTCTACTTTTCTTCTTCTGCTGCTGCTGCTGCTGCTACCTCTACCCCTTCTGCTCCATTCAACTCTTTGCTTCCTTCCGATGCTGTTTCTTTATTATCATTCAAGTCAAAAGCTGACCTTGACAACAAACTTCATTACACACTTAACGAGCGTTTTGATTACTGTCAATGGCGAGGAGTGAAATGTGTACAGGGTCGTGTTGTTCGCTTTGTTCTTCAAGGGTTTAGTCTCCAGGGTACTTTTCCGGCGAATAGTTTAACTCATCTTGACCAACTCCGAATCCTTAATCTTAGGAATAACTCACTTTCCGGACCTATTCCTGATCTTTCCGGTCTTCCCAACCTGAAAACTCTGTTTCTTGATCATAATTTTTTCTCTGGAACTTTCCCCTTTTCTGTTCTTTCTATTCACCGTCTTGTTATTCTTGATCTTTCTCGGAACAATCTCACTGGTCCACTTCCTGTTAGGCTTACTGTTCTTGACCGATTGAACTATCTCCGGCTTGATTCCAACTGGTTTAACGGTTCGATTCCGCCGTTGAACCAGACCCAACTCCAAATTTTCAATGTGTCTAATAATAACCTCACTGGTCCAGTACCTGTTACTCCAACTCTGAAGAAATTTAACATACGCTCGTTCTTACGGAACCCTAGTCTTTGTGGTGAGGTTGTTGATAAGCCGTGCCGTTCAGCTCCGTTCTTTGATTCGCCTTCCTCTGCTGCCTCTCCGCCCACACCGTTATACCAAAACGCACAGTCGCAGGGTATTCTTATTACTCCTCCACCTCAGCACAAACACAAAAAAGTTGGTGTCGTTTTGGGTTTTGTAGTTGGAACATTGATCTTGATTGCAGCTGTTCTCTGTCTTTTTGCTTTTGTGAAAAAGAGAAGAGAAGAAACTGAAACTGAATCAAAAGCAACAAAATGTACCATTGAGACAATCACTAATAGTGCGGCGAACGCAACGTTTTCTGAGCCAGATGATAGTAGCCAAGAGATTAAATTAGAAAAGGAAATGAAAGTGCTTCATGCCCCCAAACAACAGATGAAGAGTGGAAATCTGATATTTTGTTCAGGGGAAGCAGAGTTGTATTCTTTAGAGCAACTAATGAGAGCATCAGCAGAGTTGCTTGGAAGAGGCACAATTGGAACGACGTATAAAGCTCTGATGGCAAGTCAGTTAATTGTTTCAGTAAAGCGATTGGATGCTGGTAAAACTTCGATTACGAGTGCAGAAGCGTTTGAGCAACACATGGAGTCAGTTGGGATGTTGAGGCACCCAAATTTGGTTGCAGTCAGAGCATACTTTCAGGCTAAACAAGAAAGGCTTGTTATCTATGATTATCAGCCTAATGGCAGTCTCTTCAATCTAATTCATGGTAAAGTTTCTAACTTTTTAATATATCATTACTAGTTCTACAAATTATTCATCTGAAATGGATCAATGTTTATTTTTCATTTTTGGTAATTCTGCTAATTGGTCAATTTGGTGGACCTGTGATGGAGAAAAAAGTGGAAGAGTGAGTTGTCTGTGGCTACTGGCTAATCAATATCTAGCTTTTTTTTTTCTTTACAGAAATTAGTTGTAGTGTTTTGGATCTTTCAGTGGTTGCTATGGTTGTAGTAGCAGGGGACTTTTTTTTAGCTTTTAGTGTGGATGCCTAACATGGCTCCCACTGAGTTCACTACCGACAATTGCAAAGTTTGTGTTTACAGGGCAGCCAAATAGTAATGTGTTTTAGTTTCAGGCTGTCACTGACTGACCGGTATGGGTTGATAGCACTATATTCCTCAAATTTTTTATCATGCATTGAGGCAAATGGTCCTTCGCTCTTGCGTCTGTCTTTTTGGTATTTATGAGCAAAATTTGCTTCTTCTTTAAGTTGAATAGGATGTTGACAGTAACTTTTTGGTGTTTTCCTTCTACTTGTCCAAATGTTCTCTGTTTCTTAAATATTAAATTTACTAAAGTGAACGTTAACGTTGTTAGATAGAAGGATCAAGGGAAAGAACTAGAACATCCTTGGGAGGGAACTCCTTAGTGTAGTGACAGAAATGGTATGAAATTGCTTAATTTACATTTTTTTGAAACCTAGGTATTGCATTTTTTGTATCCCCTTGTGATACGCTATCAAGAAATTGGGATTTCACTTTCATAGATTACTCTGCTTAAGAAGATTGATTCCTCTATATAATTCTGTGTTCAATTTTCTATTGTTCGTGGCAGGTTCAAGATCAACAAGGGCAAGGCCTCTTCACTGGACGTCGTGTCTAAAAATAGCAGAAGATGTGGCTCAGGGCCTTGCTTACATCCATCAAGCGTCAAAGCTCACTCATGGCAACTTGAAATCCTCCAACGTCCTTCTAGGGTCTGATTTTGAGGCCTGTCTAACAGACTACTCCATCATCGCGCTTGCAGATATTTCTTTGGAGGATGATCCTGATTCAGCACCCTATAAAGCACCAGAAGTGCGCAAATCAGCACGAAGAGCCACACCAGGGTCTGACGTATATGCCTATGGTATTCTGTTATTAGAGCTTTTAACGGGTAAACCTCCATCTCAGCATCCACATCTCTCTCCCCCTGATGTGCCAGATTGGGTTAGAGCTATGAGGGAGGATGATAATGAGGAGGATAGATGGCTTGCAATGCTAGTTGACCTTTCTAGTATATGTAGCTTGACATCACCAGAACAGAGACCAACAATGAGGCAAATCTTGAAAATGATACAAGATATAAAGGATAGTGCAATGGTGGAGAATAACAAAAGGGATGCACATAATGGATACTCATAGCTTCTTCTGAATTGCAGTTACACCATTAACCTGCGAGGGTACATGGTCAATTATTGTAAGCAAGTGTCATCCCTCCCCCCCCTTGGCAAAGTGCCATTGATCGACAACATATCTGTAATTGAGTTTTGCCCAGATAGACCAAATGACTCATCAACTATAATGGTGCTTGTACCTTTACTACTCAGCAGTAAACAACCTAAAACTGACAGGTTAAGGTCTATCTGCTAGAACATGGTCAACTTAGTCACTGAAGATTATGACACATTTTGTACCCCTCGTCGAAATCACTCTCTTTTTTGGTCACACAAACATATGGTGCCTATTATTTTAGGGCATATTGTAGTAGGTGGTTTTGGTTGATTCTTTTTCTAACAACGCTTTACCTTAATGGCAGAAGAAGATTGTATAAATCTCGAATGGTAAAGCTAACCCAAATTCTGAACTTTCCCTTCTCTGCATGGTTAGTTAGTATCAACTTAGCAGGAGAAGACTTGTTTAATGACTACACAACTCCCAAGGAAATAAGAATTGCCACAGGCTTATAGTCTCAAACAAACAGATACGAGTAACTGATACAGAATGGCTCACGGATTCAATAATTGTAACTTTTTCCATCACACGTTCACATCCAGCGAAGGTGCAAACAAAAGAAACAATGCTCCTTGACATAAAATATTTCTATTATTCTATTTTACTATATGATAGTGATTGATGAGAAATCGAACTGTTCTTTCTTGGACTATTTTCTCAAATGTTATTTAAAAGTTATCAATCATTCTTCATAAGAAAGAGATATATGAATCAATCCGGAAATTACACAAAAAGTTAAAATGAACTAACATTACTAAACTTTATCATAGAGGGAGTGAAATAGAGGAAATATCACATCAAACAATTTAATGTGTCCTTGGTGCAGGCAAAGACAAAAATTCCCAAAGGAATCAAAACGTACCAAAGACTTGCCAGTGAAAAATGTTCCCTTTTGGTAATTGTTACATTGACATTGTCAGACGAACAACAAAAAAAGAAGAAAACAGAAAGAACAGAGCTAATTTTGGATCCAAAACACACAGTATATTCCCTGGAGCAAGATTTTTGGAAGTTTTGCAAAAGAAAATAACTTTCAACACATTTAGATAACAATTTGCAGCTGTGCTTGTTCTACAGATATAGTCTATCAGAGATAAAATCCTGTAGTTATAAATATTTACTTCTCCACTTAAACAAATACCAATCAGAATCACTAGCTGGCAGATTCCTTGTCCTCTATTGACAGCAAACATAGACGTACATTATAGAGCCGCCATTCTTTAAACAAGAGGTGGATACTGCTTAGACTGCAGGCGCACCCTCTTTCGGTACTCCAGAACATCCTGCAAGAACTCAGCAAATGAATGTGCGTCAAACAGGGAGAATAAAAGTCCTATTCAGAACTTATACATCTTTCAACAGTTACAACCATGACCAAGAAAAGACGCAATATGGACCTCTAAACTACTATTAACATCATCACCACAATGTCTGTCCCACTAATGAGATAACTACAAATCTTTCTGCCATTTCCTAAATGTATTATTAGAATCTGAAATAATTCTAGAAAGAGAAATCGGAAGGTTCTGGAGCTCCCAAATGATGACGTACCAATCACTAATGCCTTTAACCTACAGCAAAAGCCACCAGTATCTTTCTAATCTCCATGTGCAGGAACATTATTGTGACATAAAGCTAAAGCATACGATAATAATACAAGAGATATGGCAATTAGCACTTCCTTCATCCCATCTCACGTGGTTATTAAGGTAAAAGTCAAAATCTTCCTATCCTAGTAAAAGGGGGCCAAAGTAAAAGTTATAATTCATACAATTCAAATAAAAGGGAGACATAAGCAACTAAAAGAACTTCCCAATAAAATTTGATTTGAATGCTTTCATCCCATTTTATGCGACACCAAAGTTAATTGAAATACAAAATCTGAATATTGTAATATATCAGAAAAAGTGAAAAATAATACATTAAACAGCTGGATTGGCAGAAAAAATATTTCATCAAACCTAATTTTGACTAGTTAAATGCATTTAACTCCTTGCGATTGTAGATAATCGTATAATAGAATGGTGCCCAAATTTTGAGACATCCCAAGATAGAAGATTGTTTTATTAATTGAGACAGCAAGAGTAAAGGAAAGTATGTTCGATGGTACATCTTAACATATTATAATGAAAAAAAAGTCTCTCACAGAAAAATAGACACAATTTAAGGATAACATCAAGAGCAGGAAATGAGTTTGTAAAAATGGAGAATTAACATTTTTTAAATCAAAATTACCTGAATAAACATATGATACCCTTCAGTTTGGGCAGGATCAGCAGGGTTTGGCTGATCTAACAAGTCCTGGATACCAACCAGTATCTGTTTCACGGTGATGGCTGGTCTCCACCCCTACACAAGAAAAAGAAAATAATAAGCCATCATACATTGAGCACAGTCAGTAAGCACACGAATACAAAGAAAGCATATAGCCCACATACACTATCTTCATTGAGGATCGACAAGCAAACTGTTCCAGATGGATAGACATTGGGATGGAAAAAGCCTGGTGGGAATTTACACTTTGGCGGTTTACTCGGATAATCTTCACTAAAGTGAATTGTAAGTGGATAACAACCACCTTCCCAATCAGTCTGCAAGCATTTAATTGTCGTTAGGAGAAACAATAACAGAAAGACAAAGACGAGTTCCCCTACATCAGACAAGCATAGTACTTTCATTAAAATAGGATAATGCTAAAAGATTAGCAAGCATTATATTCTCTGATAAGGAGGCAGGGAAGAAACCAGAAGCATAAGAGAAGCACACTCTGCAGCTTGCACGATACATAAATCAATTGATCCATCTTAACATACATGTACTCTGCATGTTTACACTTGAAGTTTGACACTAATGCATATACTAGGCATACACTATGTACTTCTATATGCAGAAAACCTTTTTACCACGTAGGAGTAAATAACAGAAAGCATACAACTTCTAATATGATGCCAACAACTCATAAAACTTAAGGCTTGCTACTGAACTGTGCTACTTCATATGACTATACGAGGTTCGTAGTGTTAAAATTTGAATTATCCAACTTTCTCTTAGGGGAAAGGAACGGTCCAGGGTTACTTCCATTACCCCTGGATATATGAGGAAAGAAACAGAAATCCCATAAAAGCTTTTCCATCTTCTTTTTCTTCCCTCTCTTGAGGCTCTGAAATTTTCAGAAGGAAGTAGCGGTGATCTCTAGAAACCTTCCCACTCATGTTCAAAAGGCGATTCACTAGAACAGGTTGAGTTTTCTATTTAGTTATGCCTTATGTTATATAAACTATTAAAGGAATATATAATTATTACCACATGCTGATAAAGTCATAGATATGGAGTTTCCTACCATTCTCGAAAAAAGAACTCAGAAATATGAAGTTCAAGCCAAGAGTTTCAAATGGGGGGTGCAAAATCATATAGCAACAGAGACAGACCCACATGCACCCGGTAACTTTTTATTTTTTTTTGTATATATATGTATAGATAGTTGATAAAACGATAATATATTTGATTGTGCACCCTAGTAATCAAAAGTCTTTTTGGTGCACTGGTCGAAGTCGCCATCTCGAACCGCGACTGCGCGAGTTCAATTCCCACGAAAGGTAACGTTCTTTTACTTTAAAATCAACTTTTTCTTTAGAGTTAACCTTTTTTAAAATTGCTTTTAGTAAAACTCATTTTTGCGACCTCATCTGGCCCCACCCCCTTTCTTAACTCCCTTTTTTTGTCATCTCATTCCTTTCTTAATTGAAATTAAAAACAAATAAAAGCCCTAGCACAATTCTAAACAAAATATAAGACTGCTAGAAAATCTACAACTTACAAGTATTCTTCACTGCATAATTGAAGTCCTACTCCTATTATCTCTGCATAAATTGGTAAGTTCTTCTTTTTAAGTGTATTTTTTTTGTAAGAATTTGTTGTTGATTCTTGTGATTTGAAATGGATAGATTTTTGACGAAACATAATTCTTCTCAACCAAGTGCTAGTTTTAGAGACAATTCTTCGCGTTTTATAGATGAGTTTGATTTGCAGTCACTTAAACAGGATCCGAGAGAAAGAATATCCATTGAGGCCTAAGCAGACGCTTTGTTAACCTTACCCTTGATGGTGCCCCCTATCTTCAAATCATGGGTTCGCCTCTGTTTAGCAAAGCCTAATAAGGGAACACCAACAACTCAAAGCACCTCATCAACATCCCTCAAGGTCTTTTCAACAATTTTGAAAAGGAAGCAACACCAACAAGAAAAATATATTATACATTGCCAAAAGCAAATGTTTGTTTGTGAAAATCGCATAGCAATTTAAAAACTATAAAGATAAGAAGATAGTCGGAATTCTGAGGCTATTAATGGATTGAGGTGTGTTTTCTTTCTTCATGCTGCGAAAGACTGTGCATAATCACCAGCAGTACAAAATGTAAATAGTTATTCAACATAATCTCTATGAATTGTAGCATTTACAGGTATAAAATAAGCATAATGCTAAACTGCAGTAACTGAACAACTCAATTCAAGTCCATAAACCAAGGTATTTCAATCAAAACAACGCATCAACACATACTAAAAGTCAACTAAGATTAACCAAATTGGTTAACCCCTAAAATGGGTGTTCACTGAAGAAGGCTTCCCATGGTTTCCCCTCATCCTCACAAACAATTAAAGAACCAATCTTTCCCAATTCATAACAAAGAAAACTGAACAAAGGCGAAGAATGAAAACACACCTCAGCTTTACCAGGGATAGTGCAGTGCCAAATCATCAAGTTCACTGACCCATCTGGAAGCGTCTCCGGCTTAGCAACAAAACCCTATACCCAAAATTCATCACAACAAACAAAACACAATAAACAAAATTACAAAATCAGAAACTATAAAACTAAAGAAAATCAAGAAAAGGGTCATGAAATCAAACATGGGGATGATTCTTTCTCCAAGCTTTGCGCTCCTCAGCAAGACGACCACGAGCAATCCCTCCCGACATTGTTGTTGCTAAAGGTTAATCACCAAATGAGCAGTGAACAATCTCTCAGAAGAGTTGTGTTTCTTCTTGGCTGCACCCCCCTTTTAAAAGGACAAGAAAAAAAGGGAGAAATGAAACGAGTCTTGATTCTTGAAGCTGTAAAGTAGTTGTGAGTGGCAGATTGAACGGTGGAGATTAATGGTGACAGAATTACCTAAATAGGATTAAAAAGATAATGAAACTGTTGTCTTTTTATTTTTTTTTTGTTAGGTCGGGTCTCTTTTTATTAAATGGGTTTTGATAAAAGTCAAATGGATTCCAAGTTTATTTGGAAAAAAAAAGATTTCAATAAAATATTCTATTTCTAGCGTGAAAACCACGCCACTATGTACGATCACGTGGAAAACGTCAATGGTCCTGCTTTCGTTAGTCGCCATTGCTTATGGGGGGCCCTATGGGTCATTAACACTTTTTTTTTCCACCGTATCCATCGTGGAGCCCGATTAAATTTAAATTCACACAAAAAAAATCAAACAATACTCCCTTTTTTTTTTGGTTTTCCACCGTATCTATAAAGTATAATCTATATTAGAGATTTAGAAGTTGACTAAATTTGAATTCGCGTAGAAAAGTCAAGCAGTACTCACTTTTTTTTCTATTGTATCCACATTGGAGCCCGATTAAATTTGGATTCAAGCAGAAAAGTCAAGCAATACTCACTTTCTTTTTGGTTTTCCACGATATCCACATTGAATCCCGACTAAATTTAGATTCACGCAAATAAAATCAAAAGGAATACTTATCAATCCATCACAAAACTTGTTGGTGGTCATTGTCACTTTGTGCCCTTATTTTTATTTTTTACTCTATAGGGAGTATAGGTTAAATATTTTTTCGAAGCATAAATTTATATTTTGAGAAAAGATTTGCTATATTCTTTAATTTTGTTATTTAAAGTCGATATACAACTAATTATAAATGTGGTCTAGATATATTTCTATCGTTATGAAAGCGATTCACATATATCTCTACGGTTACAAAAATGAATCTCATATATCATTCTCATCTAATTGAAGTAAAAAAATAATTTTGACAAATTGTAGGGGTATATGATCTTTCTCTCTCACTTTTTTTTTACTTTTTCTAATATCATAATATCATTATTTGAGTTTCTTATTTTATTTGAATTTTTTTCTATAATGCATAAGTACCCCTCTAGACTATGACCGAAATCCCAGAGACACACCTAAACTTAACTAGGGTCCTATTACCCCCCTAAACTAATTTAAAATGGAATAAATACACCACAAAAGCTGACATGGCATAGAGAGTGTGCACACTCTCTTGAAGGC
>JAJOOS010028596.1:0-11342 GCA_029582725.1 Solanum chiquidenum | reverse complement strand
ATATATATATATATATATATATATATATATATATATATATATATAGCTCGAGTTAAAAATAATGATTTCAGTTGAACTCATGGAATCCAACCTATATTTGGCTCGGATACCAACCATGTCAAATTACTTTGTGTAACACCCCAGAAAACTTTTGAGCTAAGACTTGACCATCCTTCATTGTGAGTAGGATTTTACCAAGGAATTAAAATTTCATAAGTGTTAAGTTCACTATATGTAGCATCTTGAGTTCGAAAAAGAACAAAATTGTAAATAGAAAAAAATATGAAATTTTGCAAATTAAGCTAAGTATGAGTTTTGGGTCAACTTCAAACGACCATAACTCCTAGCACATGATTATTTAGGTATGCTAAAAGATACCTTAGGAAATATATTTGAATTATCTTTCCAATGCCACCGATTTTGCTAAGTTTCGAGGTCGTATGAGTGAGATATGACCCTTTAAAGTTAGGTTGTCCACTTAAGGAAAGTTAGCCGAAAATAGTAAGGGGTATTTTGGTCTTTTCCTTACCAAATCAGATTTAATTCATTTTTGGTAAGGTTTTAAGGGTATAATCCTCTTAGGTTCATTTTTATAATCCTAAAATACGCCTAGGGTTTTAGTTGAGAGTTCAAGAAGAGAAAAAAGGAGAAAAGAGGAGAGGATCAAACGTTCATCGAGATTCTTGCGTGTTGTAGAGGATTTTCACCATGGGTTTGATCCCTAAGAGGTATGTAAGCTTCCATAGTGTTGGTTTTGTTCACCCACACTCCAAACAGGTTATTTTCAGCACAAACTTCATTCTTGAAGTTGAAAGATTTGAGTTCTTGATGAGTTCTTGATATGTGTTTTTGAAGTTCATTCTAAATCTTATTATGTTGGGTTTGTGATGATTTATTGAGATCAAAGTGAGTGTTTTAAGGGATGTATTGAGTATATTAGAGTGTACTTATGTTAAGTAATCAATTCTAAGTTATTGGGGAAGAAACCGTTCGATTCTAGGCGAGTTAGGGTGGGAAAACAAGCAAAGAAATTCGTCGGGTTTTCTGGGTTGGGGTCTGGCGTGTCGCTCCAGACAGAGCGCCCCAAATTAGGCTCTGAATTTCAGGGGCTGGCACTCCATGCCACTCATAGCCCTAGGGTCGCCTTCCCCGTCCAGTTTACAATCGGTTGCTCCGTTTGAGTTCTTTCGAAGGGTACCTTCACTCTTTTTCGATTCTAACTACTCTAAGATACTTCTAAACACCTGAAATCATTCCTAATATTATCATAACCTTGAATTAATAATTCAAATTCAAGGTAGAATTCAGAGTTAAGTTTTGAGAATTCTTTCGAACATTCTAAGAAAGTCCCTTTGAGTCCTTTTGTGTAGTCTTCTACAACTTCTACTAACTTGTTTCAAGACTCGAGAAAGTGAGTATGAGAATGAGGAGAATGTATTCATGAGTCTACTTTTTCATCATGAGATCTTTCATAGCATGAACCATAACTCTTGAATTCATAATTCACATTCAAGAGAGAGTTAAGAGTATAGTTCCAGAAAGTTTTGAGTTCAATTGTGAATCCTTTGAGATCCATAATCGATTTGAGTTAAATTTTGAGAAAGTAAGTATGAGAATGAGAATAGTTGTATCATGAGTTCCATAATGTTATGTAGACCTACGAGTCAAGTCGTTCATGCCTATAAATTTCTCATGAACTCCATAAGTTGAGTATCTATGAGAGGAGTAATATGTCCATGTCCTAAGTCTTAAGTATTGAGTTTCTAACCCGTTTGAGATTACAATCCTAATCATGGGACTATTACATGTTACCCATGAAGTCCTTGAATTGGTTTATTCATGTCCATAATTCCGCATGAACCCTATAAGTCGAGCAGTCTTGAAACGAGAAGTATCTTTGAGTCCTTGAGTTGAGTAGTTCATGCTCATAAATTCCGCATGAACCCTCTGAGTTGAGCATTCTTGAAGTGGGTAGTATAGTTAAAGTTCTTGAGTTCCAAGTATTGAGTTCTATCAATGGTTATTGTAAACCTTGCATTGAGTCGTTTACGTCCATAATTCGGCATGAACCATATTTTAAGAAGTCTTTTACAAACGTTTTAACTTTGTTTTAAGACTTAAGTTTTGAGTTAAGCAAAGAGTAAAGAGTAAAGAGTAAAGAGTTGAGTTCATTTCTTCAAAAGAGTATATCGGGACTATGTATTCCCGAAGAGTAAATGTTTTCACATTTAAACAAGAAAGGAAACTGAGATTTCAAAAGAGTCTTTGAGCTAGTTTTTAAGTAAAGAGGAAACTATGATTTCCAAGAAAGCTTTTAATATAAGTTTTGATTAATTATCTCAAACCAAAGAAAGAGTTTTGTTTTTACAAACATATGAGCTAAGTATATTTTGGGAGTAGTATTGAACACTGATATGGGGATGCGAGTTTAGATAACTCAAGTCTCCATAAACCATGTAGCCATCATGGGTAGTAAAGGATCATAATTTTTAGATGAATCCTTAAGATGTTTTTAGCATAGACTAGTGGATCCACTTAGTGAGTTAGGTTCTATACCCCCGGTAAGGTATAAGATGGTCCTTGGCAGCATGAGATAAAGTGTTGTATCATTACTATAGCTCCTAAGTGATGGTTGTCGGTTAGATAAACTCCCACAGAGTTATATTGTATTTTTATATACGTACTGAGTATTATTGTATTTTTCAATACATTGAGTTGCTATCTACAGTTTTACAGCTTTTCATATATATTGCATCTTTTACTGTTGCATTGTCCTTGAGTATTTCGAGTTGAGTACCTTATCCTTGAGTACTTCTGAGTTGAGTAAGTTTGAGTAGTTTTGAGTATCCTTGAGTATACCTCTTAGTTGAATATCTAATCATTGAGTTGAGCTATGTTTCTTTGAGTTGAGTGAGTTGAGAAGAGGTAAGTATGTTTCCTTTTTATCAAAGATCAAGCTTATGTTAATGCTTTAGAATTCCTCTTACATGCTTGTACATTCCACGTACTGAGCCATTTGACCTGCATCTTCTCATGATGCAGACACAGGTATTCAGGATCATCAACTGGAGCTTCGTTGATACATCTGGAAGTTCGAGTTAGCTATGGTGAGCCTCCTTGTTTCCGGAGGATTTCATTTACTTTTCAGTTTAGTCAGGATGTCGTGGGTCTTGTCCTGACTTCCATCTTTAACAGTTACAGGCTTCAAAGATAGTCAGTATAGTCGAGAAGTTTGTATCATTTATTTTCTTAAATGTTTTAAAGACTAAAGGTGCCTATTTTATGGTGAGTTGAATAATTTATTTTATTCGGAGTTTTCTTTTGAGTTAAAGCTTTCTATGTAAGTTTCATGAATATTTATTCAGTTTTTAAGCTTTGTATGCTTGAGTTAGTCTTCCGCTTGGGGACCAACAATGGTTCTCGAGTGCCGGCCACATCCAGGGTGTAGGCTTGGGTCGTGACACTTTCTCCTTGAGATATTATTAGCAATTGCCTTTAATTAAAAGAGCATTGTCATACCCCAAGCCTACACCCTGGGCGGGTCGAGAACCATTATGTCCCCAAGCGAACCCTTGGTCTGGCTTACTTACTTAGTGGAAGACTTTAACATAGGAAATAGTCTCAAAATATAATTCATGCAATAACTTAAAGAGATATAAAGATTATCCAAAATGGCAACTCAAGTCTTAACATAAGAAACAAATACGCTCAAATTACACCTCCCTAAAGAAGCGTAAGCGATCGTTATCAAGTAAAGAACCCAACTTGTAGGTTGGGCTCAATCCCACGAGGAATATGGTTTATACTTAACTTTAACCCACAATTATATTCGTTTAATCAACGTATTTCCGAAACAAATAATTAAAAGGGATAGATTTGTGAAACAAATTCAGAAAGTTATGTGAACAATTAGTAAGCAAGATTTAAACTTTTGTTGTTATCAAGATGAGAGAGAAACTAGGGTGTACGTGTTCCCCATAAGCTCATAACATAGTCATCCTAGTAATAGTAATCCTTTCCTAGTGTACTACATGCAAAGTGATAAGTTAGGTATCTCTAATTCCTTGGTCCGACAACTAGAGAATTTCACCCCGCACCTTGGTCCGGCTACGGGTGTATAATTTACTAACCCTTACCTTTACCTCATACTAGACATCACATCGATGTATGTCTTAGTTTTCACCCTCGCACCAATCGACATTAGACTATTAGATAGTATCACATTAAATCTATGTTGATAATTCTTTTCTTATTAACTACCTACTTGGTCTGGCAAGTAGCAACAAGGAAACTTCTAACGTGTGCACTCGTTAAAAAGACTTCTAAATGAAAGAATTATCAATGCATGCAATAACACTATTCAAGAATTACTTAGTTACTATTCATACATTGTAATTCACTCATGATTCCCACAACCCTAGTTGTGGATTTAGTTACCATAGTAGCAAGAACACAATTCATATTTTTAGATGAAGAAATCATGAACTTACGTAATAGGTAGAAGAAACCCAGAATCTTAACTTGAATTTCCAAGTAAAAATCTTCAAAACCAACTTAGGAAATCAAGAATTGCTAAAGTTGCAAGTTAATCTCCAAAGCCAAAAACTAGAACTAAATTAATAAAGTCTAACCCCCAAAAATGAGGTTTACATGACCTATATATAGAAAAACAAGTCCCAACTAAAAAAGGAAACGAAATGAGGAAATAAAGTGTCTGGACGTGGTTGTCATTGACGAGACTGACCTACGGACCGTGGACAAACATACGGTGGTCCGTAGGTCCCTTCCGTGATCTGGGACTTAGGAAATTTCCTAAATTCAAAGTCATCAACTCTCAGAAGCATTTAACGGCTCAGCAGGATGGGCCGTGACTCGATCCACGGTCCGTGAATCTCCCTCCGTGATCTCACACTTAGTTTCTTCAAATCAGGTACTGGAACACCTCCTCTGAATCATTTGACGGACTTGCAGTACAGTCCGTAGACCGAACTACGGTTCTTCAATCCTAGTCATTGTTCCACACTTAGTCAAGAATTCCCTAATTTCCTCTCTAAGCTTTGCCCATCATCTACGCCCTTCACCTATGGACCGTGAATGGACCTACGGTCCGTAGGTGGCTTTTTCTGCTGCATTCCTTCAGCTATCTCCTAACTCCCACGTCCAAACTTATTTCCTCTAAACAAGATAAAAACACATTAATACCACTACAAAATGGCTCTAGACACACATAATTCTTAAGTGAAATGTATTAAAAATACCGTAAACTCACGGTATATCAACACCATAAACTTAAATTCATTGTTTATCCTCAAGCGACACACTAAGACTCGAAACGACACTTGTATAGAAGCAAGCATTCAAGCACAAGCAATCACATGGCTCTCTATTCTGAATCTCTTTTCGAGTGCAAATCTTTTCTCTAAAACTCAACAAGCTAACTCATGCGTATCAAAATATGGCAAAGATCGACCAATCAACACATAACATACATTGTTTTGCTATCACCAAGGTACCAACTTTCCGACAATGTAACTAGTGCCCTTACTTCAAATGAAATCTCTTTTTTACACAATGAACATACTTTTGAGTACAAGGATTCATTCAACACTCACGCTCAAAAGTAATTTCAAGTACAGTTAGTGCTTAATACCATAGGCTTGCCCTTATTTTCACTGCTTAGAATCTCCAAACTAGTTGTTAGGATCACTATATGACTTTCTTAGCTTGTAACGTAGGATCAGGGTCAGGTGTGGTACATTTGGATACTTTTTAGTGACTTTCTGCCCTCTTTGACATTATATTGGCTATTTACCTCTTCCTTGACCTATTTTTGGCATCCTTCCATTTTAAGCTCTTTCCCTTATTTCTTTGCAACAATGGATGTGACTTTTTGACTCTTATTTTTCACTTTCTTCTTTTTCTTTCACTTTCTTTTTCTTTTATTTCTTTTAACACTTTCTTTTGCTTCTTTTGCACAAAGTCACATCCTCTTTCATAATATTTCTCTTTTCAACACTAAACTCTTTTCATACCATTTTTTCATTTGGTTTCCTTTTTCATAGCCACCCTCAACTTATGCATTTTGCATTAGTTGAGGTGCATAATGTCCGATGTCGGACTAGGGCCAAGATCAAGGTAACTTTTGGGATTATCCACCCTCAACTTAGGTTTTTGGCCTAATTCAAGGTGCACATGTCCAAGGAGGGACCGGGGCCAAGACATTCTTTTCAAGGAAAGCTGAGTTAGGTGAATCAAAAGAATTGGTCAAATTTAGGCTCAAATATTTGGATTAAAAGGGAATAATGCTACCATTTGGTTAGATCATTTTAGGCTTAAGTGGACTAATTTGAACAATAGCATGTGATCACTTTCGAAATTCTAGCCTAGATTATCCTAGCAGGACCAACGGGGCAAGTTCTAGATTGGTACAAAACTGTCTGAACAATCAACCATCCTCACAAACTCTTGGCACATAGTTTCATTATCATATTATTAGATTACCCAGTTTAAGTTTTAGCTTAAGTTATGAAATCAAGTTGGTTCTTTATCATGTCACACTCAGAGCCAACACATTCAACTCATTCTAGCCTACATATTTTAGCACATATCACAAATATTGGACGGGTATCATTTTTTGGTTTCTTAATTATGCCATCATGCTTCATTCTTTCTCATGCTTCTACACATACAATCCTAACACATGCCGGTTCAACATAAATTAAACAGTCTCTTGGGGAAAACGAACACAGGAAAAAAAAACCCAAGAGAGGATTATGAGTTGGGTTACTCAAACTTCACCCTATCACTCACAATCCATTTACCTCACCCCCAACAAAATGGAGTGCAATTGTCCCCAATGCAAAAAAATAAGCAATAAAGAATAGGGTGAAGGTGAAGTAAACATGTGGTGCAAATGCGCCGAAGACCTCAACAGGCGGGTGCGTCCGATTTCCCAGAGCCCGCTGGAACAACACTTGGGTCACCCTTAGTAGTGCCCACCATCAGTAGTGATATTAGTCACTCTAACTGCACCATCAGTGGTGCTAACATTATCTCCCACAACAGTCATGGCCTCAGTGGTGGGCCTATAACTTGAGGCTCAAATAATACTCTCACGAGCCCTCTGCTGGCGCAACTCCTCATCTACAATGGAGGCTCTCCTAGCTTGCTCATTATTCTGGCATTCCCACTTCCTAGCTCGAGCATCCTCAGTGGTGTCAGAAACATGACTAGAGCGATGCCTCTTCCCTCGAGCACAAATGGGTTCGGGCTGTGCTATGTCATCACTGAATAAGGCATCGAGCACTGTGTCATGACTAGAGCGATGCCTCTTCCCTCGAGCACAAATGGGTGCAGACTCTAGATCACCTGCGGGTGTGGCAATGATGGGATCAAGGTCGGCCCAGAGACTATCTAACTCGGTCCAGAAAAAGGATAAATTGATAGCAGGGGCTGGTCGCTCGATCACTCTCAACTCGAAGGCATCCAGGCGCTTATGAACGGCCTAGACCTTCTAGTTCATCATGGTCTGCATCCTCTTCTCCATCCTAGCCTCGGACTCTGCAATAGACTTCTGCATCCATGGCTTTACATGATGAAGCAGTGTGACCATCTGTGCCTCCAATTTCTGAACTCGGGCCAAGGGTACAACAACAACTCCGGAAGGAGGGGTGGCTCTGGACGAGCTAGGGGCCCGACTAGCTGCCTAAGATGGGGAAGCAGAGGCATCATCAGTGTGGGTTGGAGGGGAAGAGTCATCACCCTACATCTACTCTACATCATCTACTAAATTTGCTCCTAATGGCGGTAGCGCAATCTGTGGACTACGTTGCGGGGCATCTATATTGTCCTCATCCCGAATAAGGCCTTTATCAAGAGTCTCGGTCGCCTGCACTAAAGTGTCACAATGCCAAATAGGATACTCATCTAAGAGCAGATATGCTGACATCTTTCCACGTTCAAGCAGCTAATCAGTAAACGACTTCTCGGCACCCCAAAATCCCTGCACAGCTGTAAGATCATACACTGGAAGGGTAAAATAGTGGTGGTTCTGAATGCCCTCTAATGAATCTTTGCCAATAACATGCGGGCAAAGTCAATCTCGAACCCCGCTACCAAAGCAACAACCATCACCGCTCTATCTCAAGTGTGTGCATTATCGTCCTTAGTGGGCGATACCCTGTTCCGCACCAAAAGCCAGAAAATTTGGCCACCAAATTTAGGGTGGCTTTCTGAATACCCAAATGTTGTGTGCTGACCCACTCTGCGTGCTCTCCGTCCACATGTATGTTCTTTGCCAGCGAAAGTAGTACAACCTCCCTCTGCTATATATTTTGCTGGAATGCTCCACGACTCACGATGTCCCACTAGTAGTAAAATTTGCCGGTGTAGACCGTAGAGGAATCGACTGATAGTAAGCTGTGATATGTCCACCTTAAAACCCTAGACTATAGTGGAAGTGAGTGGGGCCTGGGCTGTGGGCTTGGACTGTTTGTGGATAGACCCTCAAAGTGTGGTAGCATAGGAAGCGTAGAATTCTCTCACTATAGGTCCCAGAGCTCCGATCCATCCACTCGCATTTGTGTTTCTGATAGAGTCGATGGTTGTCAGGTATGGTGTGTAGGCTCCCCGTGAGAACTCTGTGCTCCTCAGTGATCAGTCGAGCCTTCTTACTCTTCTCATTTAACATCGAGGCATCTCTATATATCTGCCATTGACCCTCCACGCACCATCTGTTAGGCTCCTCAGTAACTGGAGTAGGGTTGGTGTTAGGTGGAATTGGAATATTCCCCGAACTAGTAGCCTCATCAGACGAGGCAGCCTTATCATGTGAATTGGAACTAGTGGCAGAGCCGGAAGTAGGGGTAGACTCAGAGCCGGAAGAAGAACCAGACTCAGAGCCAGAAGCAGAACCATCCTCAAAGCAGAAAACAGAACCAGTCGGTGACCCGATCAGTGTGTTCTCCTCATCAGACTGGGAGTTAGTGACTACATCAGTAACCACCTACCGAGATTGATTCTGGGTAGTACGAGGTGTAGTATGGGATGCCCTTGTGGCCGGTGGAACATATGCGGGATCCTTCTCCGCATCCACGTCTTCATCAATCAGCCAAAAGGTTGGTGCCATAGATTTTTTTTTTGCCCCTCTTTGTGTAGGTCACTTGTTTCTTAGGAGCCATGGTACATGTGGATGTATAATTAGTACCAAAATAAACCAATAACACACTCGAAAGAATTTTAGAACTAAGAATGAACCAAAATGAAAAACTAAAAAAAATTTAGGCAGTGACTGAACTCATGACCCACAACGGATTCCTACGGTCAGTGGATGGATCCACGGTCCGTAGGTCCCCTCTGTAGATCAGAGTACCCAAAAGGGGGCTCTCTGATGTGAACCACAGACGTGCATAACGATTCGTAGATTAAACTACGGACAGTAGTCCACTGTCGTGGTTCAACACATAGCAAATATTTGTGGTGTGCAAACCCACAGACTTGATCTACGGTCCGTAAATGGGGTCTCGTGAGTCAAGTCTGTGCCAGGTATCAGATATGCTTCAATTTGAAACCCAATTTTACCAATTTCAACAATTTACCCTAGTCTAATCATAAATTTCAACATAATTTATGCTAGTTCGTCATTCTAAGGGTTCCAATTACTCAATGTTCAACAACTATTGCATATGAGACTAGGAACCCTAAGTTGAAACTTGCATTTAGACTCTTATTTCACTGATTTTACACATTAGAAAGACAACACAATCACAATCTATCTTCGCAAGGGTGTTTATGGTTTTAGTTTAGAATGCATTTTCATACAACAACTAACCAATGTCAAGACCCAATTCCTGACTCTCTATAACAACAATGATTCAGAAATTCAAAGTGAAGGGAAAGTCGATTACCTTACAAGCAAAGGAAATAGGGTGATTGTGTGACGACTCTAGACTTCCAACACTTTTAACTCACCTTTCGCATCGAACCCGAACACCGAAACCTCTTGGGGAATTTGGGATGAAGGGATTTGAGAGAGAAAAGGGAATTGGGGATATGAGAGGATGAATGTGGAGTAATCAATGGGGGAAGAGTGGTAATATGGAGGGGTTTTAGAAATTTGGGGAGTTTAGAAATGGTTAGGAAGTAGTTTTGGAAGTGGGAAAATGATTTGAAAAAGGAAGATTTTATTTTAAAGAGGTCCGGGTCGGGTCAGGTAGAATAGGGTTTGGACCCACGAAATCCCATCTACGGTCCGTGGGGCGACCTACGGTCGATTGATAGGATCCGTAGGTCACTCTCACACTTAGAAAATTTAGAAAACTTACCTGGGATCTACGGACGCCATTCACGGTCCATAGAATGAACCACAGACAATCGATAGGGTCCGTAGACCTCTGCAACAAACTTTTTCTGCATATTTTGCTTTTCAACCCTGCACATGTAGCAACCGTTAGACCTTTCTTTTTACATTTTCTGGACACTTTTTAGGCACAGACCCTATGCTATATCTAGCCAACACTAAAACAAAAATAAAGCACCTATCTAAAGGGATACAGAAAAACAAATAAACAAAGAAAATTACCAAACCGAAAAGAAAAACCTATAGTTGGATAGATTGTACATCTTGGGTTGCCTCCTAAGCAACGCTCGATTTAACGTCGCGGCACGACGCATGCCTCTTGATTACTCAGGCTTCATCAAGATAATAGGCCTCAACAACTTCTTGCACACTTTCCGCATTTCCCAGATAGATCTTAATCCTATACCCGTTTACTTTGAACCTTGTTCCCTCACTGCTTTCAAGCTCCACTGCTCCATGTGGAAGCACTTGCATTACTAAGAATGGCCCGGTCCACTTGGACTTGAGCTTGCCCGGAAACAAGCGCAACCTATAGTTGAATAGGAGCACCAGATCACCCACAACAAATTCTCGCTTTTGGATCCTTTGATCATGATACTTCTTCATTTTCTCCTTGTACAAGGCTGAACTTTCACAAGCTTTTAGGCGAAACTCATCAAGCACATTCAAGTCACTCATTCTCTGATTTGATGCGGCTCCCCAATCCAAAATTAGCTTCTTTAGAGCCCACAAAGCCTTATTCTCTAACTCTACCGGCAAATGGAAGGACCTCCCATATACAAGTTGGTAGGGGGACATACCTATGGGAGTCTTGAATGCGGTGCGATAGGCCCGTACAGAATTGATAACGTTCAAATATACTTCTTGAAAAGAAATATAAACGATCGTATGCAATATATTTACCCAACTATGAGTCGGGGTCGATCCCACAGAGAATATGAAAGAATATTGTCAATAGCAAATATTTAACTCGATAGTCGTTATA
>JAJOOS010028594.1:0-18641 GCA_029582725.1 Solanum chiquidenum | reverse complement strand
AATAAATAGATAAAGACTTTGAAATGTTTACCAAATTGCCCTTCAAAAAAATAGACTTATTTTTCTCTCTCCTAATAAATGTATTAGAGTACTCTTTTCAAGATTAAGTGGGACCAACAAGGGTAAAAGAAGAATTATACCTTTAAATAGTTACCAAATAAGGAAATGTGACATTCTTTTTGGGACTGACCAAAAAGGAAATGTTGTCACATAAAATGGGACGGAGGGAGTATAAAATTTACAATTACATCAAGTTAATTAGATATAACTTCTATTTACTTTTTTATTTTTTATTTTTATAACTTTTATTTATTTAAATTATATTTAAAACATAAAAAATAAGTTCTCGTAAAATTGAATTGATAGAAATATTAACATCTCTAATTAAGCTAGCTCGATAAATATAATGTTTGATAGAAGAGTTCCGAGTCGTATAACATGAATTCTCAACACAAGAAGAAGCACCTCAAGACTTACGTTTCACCTCGTATCAGATAACATGTATAACCTCAATTGTGCTCACATGGTTGTATCATTTTGTTTTGACAAATAATAATAACTATGAAGTTAATCATTGCAACAATTTTTTGGTACCCAAAACATAATATTTTTTTAGTGGTAATATTTTATTTAAATTAATTCTTATGGATAAAATGTTACTATTGTTTCAACAAGTTTCAACACGGTCGTGGAAAAACTTAATAATTAACTATAAAATTTTATCATAACAAAAAATCTATGATTTATATTTTTAATATGCAACAATTTTTATAACTTGAAAAAAAATATTTAGCTACAATTTTTTCTTTAAATAATTACTATGGCTAAAAGGTTATTATTACTACGATAAATTCAAATTTGTGAAAAAATTAATAATTAGCCATGAAATTTTATAATAGAAGAAAAACTATGGCTATTTCATTTAATTATTCCCACAATATTTTATAACTGAAAGCTAAATTATTTATTTAGCTATAAGTATTTCTTCAAATAAGTTATTGTGGCTAAAAGGTTATTATTACTATGGTAAATTTAAATTCATGGCAAAAAATAATAATTATTTACGACATTTTACTATAGCCAAAAACTCTATGACTATTTCATAAAACTATTGACACATCGTTTTATAACTTGAAGAAAAATTGTTTATTTAGCCACAATATTTTGTTTCAAATAACTTATTATGTCTAAATAGTTACTATTGCTACAATTACTTTTATTGCGTAGCAAATAAGTTATAATTAGCTACACAATTTTACTTTAGCAGTAAAATTGTAGCTATTTAGATGGTTATTGGCACAATTGTTAAAAATTAAATCAAAAATAAGGATTTAGCTTTGTCAACTTAATATTCATGGATAAAAATTTGATGAATTTTTAGATAGCTACCAAATTTGAATTTTTTATGGTTATTAATAAGTAATAGCTACAATTTTCAAATTTATAGCTTAGATTTCGTAGCAATAAGTATCTTTTCTTGTAGTGTCTCCTCCTCAATAGGTAGAATACCAGTAGCATGATAGGAGAGCTCATGAAACCATTCCTCGTACTTAGACATTGTCATAGAACCCTGCTCCAACCTAGAAAACTTATCCTAGAGATGATCTCAAACGCTATGAGTGATGAACCTGTCCAAGAAGGCCTCAGAAAACTCGTTCCACGTTATTGGAGGAGACCAAATGCCTAGTCTCGATGAAGGTTTGCCACCGCTCTGTGGCTGGCCAATCTACCTGATACGTAGTGAAGTCAGCTCCTCTTGACTCCACTAAACCCAAAGTACGAAGCCTCTCCCATCAACTAATCAAAATATTCATGGGCATCCTCACCCACAACCCTCGAAAACCTCGGAGGTGAAGGTACCAAGAACAATCCAAGCATCTACTGCTCCTCTAGCAGTATAGTTTTGGTCGCAATCATGGGCTGGGAACCCTATGTGGTACCATGGCCCGTGAAGTTGAGTAGTGGCTGCTTGGAGATAAGGAGGAATAGCCATTTCGAGTGGTGTCTGATCTG
This sequence comes from Solanum chiquidenum, assembly GCA_029582725.1. Lineage (NCBI taxonomy): Eukaryota > Viridiplantae > Streptophyta > Magnoliopsida > Solanales > Solanaceae > Solanum > Solanum chiquidenum. The sequence continues at coordinate 16,628 of JAJOOS010028594.1, read as the reverse complement.
GTCCAAGCCCCACCCACTACTATGGAACATGGGCTTCTAGAGGGTCTCCTATAGGCTCTAGACTACCCTCTCTATCTATGAATGGTGCTGCACCCGTACCAGGCATAGGTGGTTGAACCCTACCCCAAGATGCCGCTCAACACGTACTAGCCATCTTATAAAAAGAGTTAAACAATTGAGATTCAAGAAACTAATGTCTCACACAATGCAGGAAAGTGATACAAAAAGGACGAATACCTAAAAATACCCTATAGATTTCTAATGATAGGATACAAATGTCTCCATACTGATCTGTAGAACTCTACAAGTTATTAGTTGTGTACAAGTGAGACTGGTGAACCTTGGTCTCTAATACCATCTTTTCACGACCAGACTTCATGATGGCACCTGCTATAACCCATAAGTAGGTAATACAACCAATAACCAAAATGAGAAGTAATGAGCACCAGGGTAGAACTACCTAGAAAATAACACTAACAATAGAAAAGATAGAATGGAAGCAAACCAAAAACTATATAAAATAGAAACCCTCCCAGTACATGGAAGTCACAATTATAAAGCTTTTCAATATGAAAAAATACAAGTCCCAAAAGTGGACCACAACAAGCCATCTCAAAGGCAAACGGCTACCTAACATAAGTACAGAAGATGGTAGGCTAATCAAGGACACCATGTACTCACCCTCATCTTCAATATCCACAAACTACTAAAGATGGAAAAAATGACCACCGTTGATAACTTGTAATAGGACCTACATCATGAAAAGATGCAGAGTGTAGCATATATATTAAAAAAAAAGGTACTCAGTAGACTTCATAAGCAGACTGAACAGGAAAGGAAAAACAATTTAAAAAGATAGAATCTAGACAAACAAAAATATCAAAATGGGTTTAAAAATAAAGCATACGAGCATACCAAAACTAAATATAAGTACAACTAAACAAAATCTTAGTGGACCCCATAAGCCTAGAAGGTACACTCGTGTGTAGGTTCAAATAAAACCCAAAATGACTAATTCCAGTTGTTGATCTTATTCAACTGCTGATAATCTATACACATTCTCAAACTACCATCTTTTTTCATTACAAACAAGATAGTAGCATCTCAAGGAGAAGCACAAGGAGGAAAAAATCCCTTATCAAACATTTCCGGAAAATGAGTCTTAAACTCTCTCAACTATTTCGTAGCCATGCGATATGAAGGAGTAGAAATTTTGCGAGTGACCGGCCTTGAATCGATGCAGAAGTTTGTGTCCCTCGAAGGAGGAATACCAGAAAGATCCGTAAGAAATACCTCTAAAAATTCAAAAATGTAGGGATATACTCAATGAAAGGAGACTCTACACTGACATCAAGAATATAAGAAAAATAAGCCAAACCACCTTGCCCCACTAGTTCGATAGCCTGGTCGAAAGCTATGATCTTTGATGGCTTATGCCGGTAGACCCCTTCAACTCTAACCTCTCCCTCCCCGGGATCTTTAAATTCAGTATTTTAGCATTACAATATATAACAATAAAGTAGGGGGACAACCAAGTCATATGAAAGATCACATCAAAGTCTAGCATATTCGACATGACTAAATCTACTCGAGTTTGTAGGCACATAAACAACACAGAACAATCATGATACATACGAAATACTTTTACCGACTCTCCAATATGGATAAAAACAAATCTAGGGGCATCACGGTATCACAAATCAAATCAATTCCCATAGAAAAAATTACACAGATACATAAGATTATGTTGAACTTGGATCAAACAATACACTAGCCATCAGGTCACAACAAAAGAATAGTACGTACTGTCAAAGTGTCTGATACCTCAGCCTATGGTCTATACGGGAACACATAATTTTAATCTTTATTGTCATTACTTTTGACCATCCATTCAAGTTGCGCCACTCCTCTACCCGTATTACCATTACCTTGGCCTCCATAGTCTCCCTGATTGCCTTCTCGCCCAACTTGTGGATGTAATCTACCATGATTACCTCCACCCGCTGGCACTACTCTTTTACTCTAATACTAACTAGACCAACTGCCTATCTACACGTGAATTCCTTCTTTATGTGCCTTAACTCACTAAAATGAAAACAACCATGATCAAGTGAAGTCATGTTGGTTAATGCATAAGCATCCCCTTGACTACCAATAGAAGTGGGACTAAATTGGATATGCTTAAAATACGTGCAAACCGAAACCGTTAGAATATAAACCATTGTAGATGCCCACATTCTAGGACTCCTTATTCAATGTCTTGGCCTCCCCAGCCTCTCAAACTCCGTCTACATTCTTAACAAAATATTTCACCTCATTAAAACTCCTACCTTATTCGGTCATTTGTATAGAAAAAACTAGCAACTTAGAATTCCAATCATTGACGAACAAGTGAATCCTCTCTACCTCCAAACTCACTAATTGCATAGCATAATGACAAAAGTGTCATATGCCTCCACTTTGCTACTCAAATTCGGCATCAGTATAAGGGAGAAGAATCTAGAGTTGTGGAGAGGTTAGAAGAAGACTCTAGAACTCCCTAGATATATTCTAGGAAGGCTTTAGAATTCTATAGAGTTTGAGAGAATTCTAGAATAGGACTAAAGTGTAAATATTGTAGCGACTTGTATAGTAAATATTATTTACACTTAGGCCCCTATGGAGTAGTATTAATAGAGGGCCTCCCATTTGCAAAATTATCCAATAAGTTGTAAAGCATTCTCCAAGAAATACACAAAGCCTTCTTAAAGATCATTTTTCTTTCTTTTCATTCTCTTAGGGACCTTAGTTTCAAAATGCTTTCTTGATCTTAGAAGACCGTGATAGATTCGTGAGTAGGTTGTCTAGTGCCGCACGCAACATTAGTGAGAATCTAATTCGGTGACAATGTGATATCAGAGAAAAGTTTTGTACTAAGTGAATAGCCAATGAAGGAGACTTTAACACCGCTAGTACTAATGTCTGATTGGATGGTTGAAAGAAGAGTCGCAAGGGAAGGAAGTATCGCAAGAGTCGTGAGGAAATGATGCTCAACCTACACTAAGTGAGGCACTAACATTTCGACCACATTCGACCACCGAAGCAAGAGATGATTATCGTGGTGAGGAGCCCATTGACATCAAACACAGATAGGAGTGGATCACAATAGTTGAAATGGTGACGCAGGCCCTAGAAATCTTAGGAAAGCACTTGAACAAGGTCGATGCCAAGTTCCAGACTTTGGAGGACTTCACCCTTGAAGAAGAACGATGACATATGCAAGGAGTTGGAGGGTCACAAACAGGCTGAGTTCTAGATGAAGGAGGCTATAACTTCCTTGGAATGTCGGCTCATGGATGTATTAAGTACAATCAAAGATATGAAGGCTGAGATGAAAATACTCAAGAAACGCATGGAAGTTGGAGGATGTACTTCATCATTCGATCGAGATAGAGAGGCCATGGTTGAGGCTCCCAAGTCAACTACATTCAACGGCGTCTGTGACGCGCAATAGGTGGATAATTACTTAAAGTGTAGCCGAGTGAAGAGAAAAGAAAAGAAGATAAACACTGTCGTGTTTTATCTTTTGGAGATGGCCATAGTATGGTGGACATGCATGGAGTTATAGATTGGAAAGGGTTTGTGCACCATTAACACTTGGGAGTAATTCGAAGAAGAGTTCAAGCAGGCCTTTTCTTTAACAACGTCATCTATGAGGCCAAACAGAAGTTTAATAAATTGAAGCAAAAAAGTAGTATTGGGGCGTCATGCTTCAAATTTCCAACCTCACAGATTAAGACATGTTGTTCCACTTCATGGACAAATTGTAGAATTTTTCTAAGTGGGAGTTGTAATGATGACAAGTCAGGACCATAAATGAGGCATCACATAAGCCAAGGCGTTAACCGACTTCAGGCATGATTAGGATGACAAGGAAAATGGAAAGGACACGAGGACTACTCATGATCATGTGGGGGATATTGTGTAAGAGGCAAGGAGAAGCAAGCATATCCTAAGAAGCACGGCTCCTACAAGTCGGACAGCAAGCAGTTCGAGCACCAAAACTATACCGAGAGGAAGGCGCAGATCACCGAAGTATGGTTTCCACATATGCGGTTGACCACAAGGCTTTGACAGGTGCCTTGAAATGAAGAACCTTGGTGCTATCCTACATGAGGTGAAGGAGAAGGATGCACAAGATCAGGAAAATGATGCGGGCACGACGCAGTTGGGCATGGTTGGACTAAGCGGGGATATTTCCAAGAAAACTGGGCAGCCAGGAGACTATAGCTCGTAGTATGTAGAAATCTCTATCAATGGAAGACTAGCTTGAGCCATGGTATAATCTGGAGTAGAAGACAACATTATGATCAAGACAATGGTATCAAGGTTGGGGCTAAGTTACAATCCGAGGAACACCCGCCACAAGACGGTCAATGCCCCACCAACTCTCGTATGTGGAGTTTCCCAAGGAGTAAGCAACACGTTGGGAAAGTGTCTACGTAAGAATAACTTTATCGTAGATCCTTTATATATACTTGATATCATTATTTGGCAAGATTTCTTCCAAAATTATCATACGATAATCGATCTCTACCTGTAACGACTCATGGTAATGGAGCATGAAAGGCCATGCATGGTACCTCTAGTCAAGGTACCAAAAAAGGAAGGACTTGCCTAATTGTCGGCCATGCAGATTGTGAAAGGACTTGAAAAAGGAGAGTTGACATTCATAGCCACCATTGCATGTTTGGGGAAGACAATGGTGCCAAGGAGCCTTTGCCACCAGTCATAGAGAAGGTTCTTGAATAAAACAAGGACGTGATGTCGGACGAGCTGCCAAAGAACCTACCTCATAGGTGTGAGGTAGCTCACAAGATCAAGTTGGAGGTTTGATCCAAGCCACCCACAGATGCAGCCTATTGCATGGCTCCAATGAGTTAGAGGATCTAAGAAAGCAACTAAAAGAGCTCCTTGAGGCCAGTCATATTTTCCTGTCCAAAGCACCTTACGGCACGCCGGTTCTGTTCTAAAAAAAGAAGGATGGGTGATTGTGACTATGCATCGACTACTGGGAACATAATAAAGTAACAATTAAGAATAAGTACCTTATTTATCTTATTTCAGATTTGTTTTATAGACTTGGACTTTCCAAGTACTTCACCAATGTGGATCTCCGAAAAGGTTACTACTAGGATTGCATTGCGGAAAGTGATGAACTAAAGACAACGTGCTTGACAAGATACAAAGCGTACAAGTGGTTGGTGGTGCCCTTCGGCTTAACAAATGCACCTGCCACCTTTTGCATGTCGGTGAATAAGAAAATTCATTCTTACGAGGATTAATTCATGGTAGTATACTTAAATGACATTGTCATATATAGAAACACTTGGGAGGAGCATGTGGAGCACTTAAGAAAGGTTCTCCAAGTCTTACGGGTGAACCAACTCTATATCAAGCGGGATAAATGTGAGTTCTCCCACCACGAGGTGCACTTCCTGGGACATATCTTTAGCCAAGGCGATCTATGGATGGACAAGGCTAAGTTACGGGCGATCCAAAAAGTGGCAAACGCCCACATAGGTGACCGAGCTAAGATCATTCCATGGGCTTGCGAACTATTATCGTGGGTTCATATGTGGCTACTCCGCTAAGGCCGCTCCACTGACCGAGTTGTCGATGAAGAATAAGCCATGGATTTGGAGCGAGGAGTGACAAAGAGAATTTGAAATTCTCAAGGCCGCGGTGATAGAAGAGTCGATCTTGACACTGCTTGACTTCTCAAAGACCTTTGAGGTACATACAGATGCTTGTTATTTCGCCGTTAGGGGAGTCTTAATGCAAGATAGATACCCAATAGAGTTTGAAAGCCGCCAATTAAATGAGACCTAATGGCGCTACATGGTGCAGAGAAAGAGATGACAGACATTGTAAATTGCCTACGCACATGGAGACACTATTTACTTGGCTCCAAGTTTATGGTAAAGATGGACAAACTAGCTACTTCCAGTCACAAAAGAAGATCACTTCAAAGCAATCTAGGTGGTAAGACTTTCTAGCCGAGTTTAACTATGTCTTGGTGTATAAGCCAGGAATGGGTAATGTAGTGGCCCACACACTAACTAAGAAGGCCGAGCTTGTTTCTATAACCACAACTCATTCTGACATTCATGATGCTATCAAGAATGGGATGCCACACGATCCAGAGGCAAAGAAACTTATGGAGTTGGCCACCTAAGGAAAGACAAGACACTTTTGGGAGGAAGATGGTATTTTGCTTACTAACGGTCGGAGGGTCTATGTACCTAAGTTCGGGTCTATTTTGCGGAAATTTTTTAAGGAAAGCCACGACACACTTTGGGCTAGGCATCTTAGGCAGCAACGTACGAGGGCATTGATTGAGGCAGTTTACTACTGGCCACGTATGACGGATGACATAGAGGGCTATGTGCATATGTGTCTTGTGTGACAAAAAGACAAAATGGACAAAACGGCAGCCCGGGGGATTGTTGGAGCCACTGCACGTAGCCAAACATTCATGGGAAGGTGTGACCATGGACTTCATCACCTCTTTGCCTAAGTATGATGGGTATGGAACCATAATGGTCGCGGTGGACAGGTTTTTGAAGTATGGAACCACGGACGGTTGCAGTACAAAGGATTCTGAGTTTTGGGTGCTGCCAAGGCATATAATCAGTGATTGAGACCCCCCTTCAATCTAAACTTTTTGTGAGAGTTATTCAAGATACTTGTCAAGGAGCTACATTTCTCCACCAGTTTCCGTCATCAAACACACATACAGATGGAATGCATCAATTCCCTACTGGAGTGCTACCTAAGGCACTACGTGAGTGCGCATAAGAGGAATGGGCCAGACTACTTGACATGGCTCAATTTTCTCACAATTTGAAAAGGAGTGTGTCCACCGGATGCACACCGTTTGAGTTGGAAATTGGCCAACAACACCAAACTCCACATTCTCTACCGACCGCTTTTTATGGAAAGAGTTTAGGAGCTTACCATCTTGCCAAGGAATGGGAAGAGCAGTTCGACACTACCATGTCCTACTTGGACAAGGCAACTAAGAAGATGAAAAAGTTTGCAGACCTCAAGCGTCATCCAACATACTATAAAGTCGGAGACATGGTCTTTGTAATGTTCAACCTAAGGTAGTTTAAAGCACTAAGGGACGTACATCAAAACTTAATGCATAAATACGAGGGCCCGTTCAAGATCTTTGCCAAGGTGGGAAAGATCTCCTAAAAATTGGAGTTACCTCTACACTTCAACATTCAACATGTGTTTGATGCAAGTGTCCTAAGCCGTACCATGAGGACAAGGATGACCTGAGAAGGAAACAGTGAAAATGGGCACCACTAACTATCACCACCTCGCACGACCAAGAAATTGAGTCTATTATTTACTACCAAGCAAAGAGGAAGCGAGGTCAGAAAGTAGTTCCATGATCCTTGTACATTGTAAGGGAAAATCACCGGAGGAGTCCACGTGGGAACGATATGAGGACTTTTGGTAATTTAAGGACAAAATTTGAGATTTCTAGTAACGACAATGCATGGTGGTCGTCACATCAATAGGTGGTGGAGAGTTTCATATCCCGCCACTTTGCTACACAAATTTTGTTTCAAAATTAGGGAGAAGAATCTAGAGTCGTAGAGAGGTTAGCAGAAAACTCTAGAACTCCCTAGATATTTTCTATTAAGGCTTTAGAATTCTCTAGAGTTGGAGAGAATTCTAGAATATAACTAAAGTGTAAATATTGTAGGGACTTAATAATGCATTGTATTTACACTTAGGACCATAGGGAGTAGTATAAATAGAGGGCCTCCCATTTGCAAAATCATCCAACAAGTTGTAAATCACTCTCAAAACAATATACAAAGCCTTCTTAAAGCTCTCTTGTCTTTTCTTTTTTATTTTCTTAGCGATCTTAGTTTCAAAAGGTTTAGTTGAGCTTACAAGACCATGAAAGATTCATGAGTAAGTTGTCGAGTGCGACACAGAACATTAGTGATACTATAAGTCCGTTAAAAAATACATGAAACTTAGCCTCATAAGAAACCATAATCATGTTACCCTGCTCAAAAGCCATAAATTCATCCTTATTCAAGTCTCTTAAGGTACGAGAAACATACTTCTCCAAGAATAAAGCATGTAACTGTGCCTAAGTCAGTGCATGAAAGACACATTATCGACATTCCACAAAACCTCTCCACCATTGGTTTGCCTCAACCTAAAGTTGAAAAAGTCGCAAACTCAATCGTGTGTTGTTGCACAATGCACAACTTATGTAGCCTCACATACCAATCAAAGATGAACTCCAATGCATCCTCATATTAAGAACCATGAAACGCTCTAGGCTTATGCTTCAAGAACATGGTAAACATGTCATGTTTTGTACCATTCATCACAGGGTCAAACAATGGTTTAGACAAGACATCATCGCCTAATTCCCCATCTATCTTAGTAAGAATAGCAACAATAGTTTGAGCGACCAGAATCTAAGTAGTCTGCAATGATGAGTGGCTCTAGTTCCTACAAATCATCTCATAAAAGCAAGTACATGATGAAGAGTCCCCAAATCAATAGAGGGAAGACCTACAATTCAAGTTTTTGTCCTCACTTCTATTTCAACGTCCTCCACAATCATAACCTCAACCTCTTTCTCCACAGGATCTAAGGTTGGGAGTGGGGTTGCTTCTCGTGGTGTATTATTAGCCTACGCTTCACCTCTAAAGGGTGTTTCTTTTCATCTGCCCATTTTGTAGCCCTACCTCTACCTCTACCTCTACCTCTTACATATCCTCTTATTGTAGGCTCAACTACTAACTATACCGCTAGAGCTACTACCTTGTAACATTACATCAAGTGTTAACTACCCATGGACAGAATAGTGGAAGAGTTAGACAACAATTTTAATCACTAGATACCAATTGGAATCAATGAATAGAATAAAAAAAGAATTTCCTAAATTCATGTAGCATCTTGCAGAAAAGTACAAGTGTCTTTGTACTATAACATATGATTCTACTAGACTCATTTTGGTACGACGAGATCAACTAACCTAAGCCTCTAAGACCTAGTTTGTCACGACCCTGTTTGTCGTAAGTGAAACCCACAACAAACTGCGTGGTAGTAGAACCAATATCTAAACCAACTAAGTCCAACACCATTTCTAAAGAAAGTAGTTCATCATACTAAAAAGGTAAAACAATTTAGACAACTAAAGAATTGAGTCCCCATAAGTCAAACCCAATTCTATAGTTGTCTAAATTGTTTTACTTTTAGACAATTTAAAAGTCCCTGAGCAAATCAACAATAACAAGCAATCATACACAATCACAAGAACAATGAACAATACCACTTGAAAACAATAAGTCACAATAACAAGTCCATGGCATGAGATTACCTACATGATGTCATTTCATATTTTTCTCTATGAATTTTCTACCATGCATTGCACACATGATAGTAAAATGCAGTAGACATGCGTACATACATCGGAAACATACAACCATCACCTACCTCAAACCAAGTCTATTGGAAAATCTAAAGAATTAGAGCTTTCCTCTTTTAAAGTGGATTGACTTCTTCTAGTTCTAAAATAAATGATAAAAGTAAAAATCAATCATTAAGGGCCTATTAATTACTCTGATTATCAACAAATCCTAATCCTATGCAAATATATGATCATCTTCCCTAACTTATGCCTTTTCTACCATAGAATCATGTAAAAACCTTCACACAAGAGCAATAACCTAGATTGTAAGGTTTAAGAATCAATGCACAAGGTTGGTGAGTGAAAGTCTTACCTTTACTGACAAATTCCAGGTAAAACTAAGTGCAAACTACCAAAAATTTCCCCTCCTAACTCCAACAACAAAAGTGCAGAAATTAGGAGGTTTTTTGGGGTTGTTTCTGCATAAAATGTTATTTTTCCTCCTTATAGCGGTGTGAACACTTTTCTATAGCGGATGCCTCCCACTATAGTCAGATAGACGTGATACTAGAGTTTACTTCTCTAAATCTAAAAATAAGAAAAAACAATTTCATTTGTATCTTCACTTGGATTAGTATCTCTGAAAATTTCAGACAGGTCCCATTTTTGACAACGCAACCCTTTCTCTTAGCATTCTGACATATCCCTTTCACACAAAGATTAATTTTGAGAGTTCTACTTACATGAGTTCAAGTCCGTAAAGCCCTATGGGCTCTTTAATATCTTGGGTAGATGATTATATCAACTAAGCCATATCATTACAAACCACCCACTCCTGGATGACCCTAGACCTCACCTAGACCAAATTCCATTAAAGGATAGCCTAGTCAAAAAACAAATTAGCTCACTAATAAGAAAGTTTTCAATCCTAAGTTCTTTCACTATTGGCCTACTCACAACAATTGGGTTGGTTTGTTACAGTTAAAGAGTGGGACATATCAAAGACAATTTTTCGAATTAGGTATGGTCACTATGAGTTTATGTTATGTTATTTATACTAACCAATGCTCATGTATCTTGGACATACTTATTATTGCATTCATAGATGGTATATTGATTTACTCTCATCGTGAGGAGGAACATGTTGGTCACCTTGGAATTGTACTTCAGACACTCAAGGATAAAAAATTATTTGCTAAATTTTCCAAGTGTGAATTTTGGTTTAGATAAGTTACATTCCTCGACATGTTGTTACTAGAAAGGGTATTCAAGTTGATAATCAAAAGATTGAGTCAGTGAAGTGTAATGACCCTCCCTGTCGTTTCCTACATTTCTGATCTTTTTATCATTTAGAGATATTATATAGCGATCCAAAGTTATTTATGACAAATTGGACTGATAGCTCGGTCGCTAGGTCGTTCATTTGAATTTTGTGCAAGTTTCTATCATTTGGAGCTTTTAGAGTTTTTATGTACAATTTTGAGAGCAAAACTCTAGGAAGATTGCCTCAGAATGTAATTCAGAAGGTTATGTTACCTATGGAACATTGAGTTTGGTCTAAAATTACTTTTTGTCTGGTCCTTGAGAGTCTAGGCTTTTGGGCTCATTTCAGGTCCCCTTGAAAAATTTAAGTTAAAACAGACCTTGATGTGGGACCCACTTTTTATTTAAACGACCCAGATTGAAATTTGATGGTTTTTTGAGTCTAAAATGCCTTATTTAGTGGGGTAGCATAACTAGTTTATTTTTATTAATTTTTGAGTGTATCCTAGAGGTCTATTTGGAGATTTTAAAAAATACTAAAATCCTATTTTTCTAGTGGAGACCATTAGCGATAAACAAATAGGCTTTTAGCGATAGGAAATGACTTTTGGCGACAATAATGTTGAGTTAAAAATCTCAAATTTTCAGCCTTCTTCCCCATTTTTGAAATGTGATTCTAAGAGTTGTAGACCTCCAAATTAGGTAATTTTGAGTGAAGGATATCTATAGTTTATGTTGTTACATTTTGGAGTGATTGAGGAAACGTGGAAGTCATTGTTTCAAGGTAATTTCCACCCCAAAGGGGCAGCTTGAGCTTTATTTTGAAGTTGTATTGGTGATTTTATTGCATGGGCTATTTAAGCCTATTGCTGAGCTTAAATTTGCATATTTTTAGGGTAAAAGTCCTAGAGTTATTTAGAATCTTTTGATGAAGTCAATTTTGAGATTCTCGGCGTGGGTCTTACATTCCAATTTTGAATCAATTTTGGTATGTCTCCAATTATTGCATTTTTTGTGTCTACACATTTGTATTGACATTGTGATAAAACATTTGTTAGTGTGGCAGTGATCGAAGGTGTTTCGAAGGAGGATAGATTTTGTGCGATGGATACGAAGCGCATGTGATTGACTTCGAGGTAGGCTTCGGTCTACTTTCTTGATTAGGCTTTACTAGATGATGTTTAGTATGAACTGCATATGATTTATGTTTGTATTTTCACTACTAGAATTTCTTCCTTTATTCTATATTTTCTTGACATGTGTAGGAGTGTGAGGCTTATTGTAAGTGATGGGATACTTAGTATAGGATATAATCCTTGCTTATGATTTATCTTAGCATGATTATCCTTGTTAGGATTATTATTTTTGGTCTTACGCTAGGATTGACCCTTTGATTCCTTAGAATTTGTTGAAGCACATTTGTAGGTTTGTTCTGCTCCCGACAGGGCTGGTTTTGTATGAAGTATCTTGTTTTAGTTCTTGATACCTTAGTGGCTTTTATAGCCATAGGTTGGCATCATATGTGCTTGGTTGTGATCTATAGTTACATATTTCAGGTAAGGTGTTTATCCTTGTGTTATTCTCTCCCATTACTTGATTTTGAGCCTCTCCCTTTTTCCTTCATTTTATGATTAGCAATAGGCTTGTTATTCCTTTATTGAGTTTGTTGATTATATTAATAGGTCCGAGGTTGAGGTTGAGGTCTAGTTGGATTCCAGGTTAGTTCTCTTTGCCTTGTAGCGTGGTAGTATTGGTATTGTATTTCTGATTATGTGTGCTTTGTTTGGATGTTGGTGATGACATGTATTACATTTGTTGCTCATACTCGCGTGGTTTGGGGTACAATCCCAGTTCATGCATTGGTTCATCATAGCCTCCTATTCATAGATCTGGTGTGCTTCACACCCATGAATTAGATGCTACTTAATGCGACTTTCAGACAACCTAGGACAATTGAACCTAATGCTTCGGTACAAGTTTGACATGACCCGAGACTATATCCTAGTCGTAACATGATTCTTAGATAAACAAGTGACTCCAAGACAACCTCATGGTCTGGCATCTAGCTTTACATTAGAACATACATGAAATAATAATGAAATACTAATACAGAAGCTGATTCTGAAAATAGTGTGTTAAACTCAAATATTAGATAGACAAAATCTAAATTTAACATAAGGTGAAAAAGTAACAGTTGGCTATTTGAAAGTATCAACGAGGATGAGTTGGTAGGAAAAGCCCTTAGCTCATTCTAATTGTATGAAACTATCATAGAAATATTGAATGAACTAATAAGATTCGACTTCGAAAGATGAGGACTCACTAACAGGTACTACTAAGCTGATTGATTGTCATACTAACCATGACCTAAATGTTGAACGTTCAAACATCTTCTATCAAACAATATAGGTGAAAATTATGTAGTCATTACTTTGAATTTACTAAGTATGTGAGAAATGTATGATAAAATTAACTTAATATGTTGAACTGAAATGACATAAGTTGATGCATTGACCTAGTAAATAATATGAACTTCTAATAAATTTGTTCTTAAATAAGTAAATGCTTGGTCATATCATAATTGAAAGACTGAATTATGGGAGATTCTAAAACGAGCATATAACCATGTGAGATATGACATGGAGTTTGATGTATAATCCCAATATACTTTTTCAATGTCTAAAGGTTGATCTGAGTAATGTAGATCCACTAAGCTAATGTATGTACAAGTCTAAGGAGTCAAGCCTCAACTAATAAGTGACCCTTATAATCCTATTGTAGCACGTAGTTATAGGACATAGGAAATGCTTTTAAATGTTGTATACATCAATTAATGATTGAGATTTTATCCCTAGGTCCGCTCGTTGCTAAGTAAAACACCCAATGGAAAACATGCAAATATTATAAAATAGTAATAATCTGGTAATACTAAATTATAGTGATTAACTGATAATCAACTCAGTAACTCGTGAATTATGATAACTGATATATATACTGATAGACACTTTATCTGAAAATATCTTAAATTTTGATATCAGATAATATTGAACATGCATGATTTGAAATACCATAATTTTGAGAAATAACAATATCTAGTTCTAAAGGTTCAAGAAACTTTTGTATAACCACTGATATGTAGATGAAATTACATGTTTTCAACCATTCATGAGAAGATTAAGTAAATATGGAAAAAACATGTTTTACATAAATCTCTAGGCTTGTAGGAAATTAAAACCTTAAACTAAGCTTTATTTGGGGACTCAATGGGTGAAAGAAAACTCACTAATGAAATTACCACATACCTAGAGTAAAAACACAAGTTTGAATCCTTTAAAAAAGTCTTTTATTTTAGGAACCCTAGTTCTTGCTCTAGAGGAGCCTTAAATGAAGAGGAATTTGATTTGAGGATTTGTGTGTGAGAGGGGAGGGTTTAGGTCACGAAATTTTCCTTAATCCCACTTAAAGTAGGTTAAAATGACATAGTATAGAGATCAAAAGAGTGCGAAAAGACCAAATAACCCTGCCCAAGAAATGAAATCACGATACCACCTTAATTATCTCCCAAAGCTAAACCTCAAGACACCAAATATCTCTTAACCACACAACACCAAGTTTCATTGCAACGCATCCTAGCCTGAGATTGTACTAACTCTCATCCTAGGGAGAACTTTACCAGGCACTTACACCCTAACCAAAGCTATAATGAGCACATCGCCACAACTCAATGAGCAGTAACCACAATGTATTATCATGACCAACAAGAGAGTTATGACTGGTCACTAAACCATTTACTAAATCCACTCCTCAACCGAACCTATTAGTAAGGATCATCGATCATTAACAATCCAACCTATTTCAAATCCTCCAATATTTTTCTATGCCCTTTTTAAGAGCTACTATCAGCCAATAATCATCCTCATAAAATAATCCTAGGAGTAATGTCCAACACTGCTAAACGAACTATGATTCATTTCTCTAAATACTACACGATTGACTATTCCCACTAATGGATAATCATCATTGCACCAATACCTAGGAACTTTGTCCCACCAACCTCACAGTTCCTCATTAAACACGCATCATCACTACAACATAAGTAGTTACCCAATAAACGATAAAAATCACTACGTAAAATAAGGTCTAATTTTAGAATATATATATAGGTTTCTCAACCAGGCAACATCACCCATACAAAACTGATAACCTTTATGCCAAAGGCTACCATATGTACCTTTTCCTGCCAAATTCTCTCATTCCCTGTTTTCAATATTAACACATGACACCACATTATGACCGTTAGCATAATCCCATGTCAAAACTCAGCAATTCATAGACAACTCAGAATCAAATTATCAAAGATAAATTTCAACAACATCAAAACACAATTCATATTGTCATGTGCCCTCTATCAAATCATAGTAGTTCTTTTCATGGTTCCGAACCATGTTGACTATCTCGAAACCGGATTTTACCCATAGTCATAACAAATCCCTTCCCCTTACCATAATTTCCAATGGTAAGATCATGTAGTTTTAAAATCATCCCAAGATAATTTCCAAACATGTATAATGGAGACTTTGCCTCATTGCCATAAGGTTTTAGGATTGGACTATACCAAAACATGCTCAAGAAAACACATAGACATTTATCATTAGTTCATCACATATAATCAAGTCAAGAATTGACCTTGTCCACAATATCAAAAAAATACAAGGAATTACTTCTCGCACAACTATAATCATTCATGAAAATACACTTCACACATTTGAATTTAATCAAGCAATAAAACACACAAAGTAAAAATCATTAAGCATTTATCATCACTTTAATAAAGTACATGGAAACCTTCTCATATCATAGAGGACCACTAATTGACCACCCATGCATTCATATGACCCTCTAAGGCTAGATACTGATTAGAACATTGAGTTTCAATCTTTCCTTACTTTTTTACCATCATCTGCAACAATGATATCCAGACTACTTCATTAAGATACTAATTAGAATCTATAAATACCAGTTGGGCTAAATCCATACCACAAGAAGAAGAATGCACAAAAAGAGTACAGAACAGAGGCATATTCCTAGAATGCTTCATAGCCCCTTAAGATTAGATGTGGACATCAACACACCAATCCTCAGGAATCTATTCGACATTTTCTCTTGTACTGGGAGACCGGTAACCTAGATTGTGATACCAATTTGTCACAACACAACCCAACGAGCTATGTAGGAACATACTCTAACACCTAGAAATGAGAATTCTTAACCCTAAAATTAATTTGTGCCAGGAAGAAAAATTAATACAATATCATCTTACACCCTATATGATTATGAAATTACCCTAAATTGATTTGAACATTCACATGATTTAAGAAGGAAACATACAAACACCCCTAAGAAACTAGTCCAAATAGGTACAAGAGCTTATAAGAGTACCATTATAAAAAAAATAAGACCAGATCCCACCATAAAGAAATAGGAATAGAAGTTGTCGGAGATCATCATCATTACCTATGAAACATAAACTGAATTCCTGCAACCAAACTATGCTATGTGACATAGTAAGATTAGTGCTGGTAGGCATCATCGATCGACCCAAACATAGCACATCATATAATGTAGATTAAAAGAAAAGTTATGCAATATGAAAGTTACACCACCCCTAGTCTCTATCAACGTGCTTTCAACATCCTAAGTATAATACCTATAAACTAGTACACTTGAACCCAACCTCCTAACTCATTCTGCAACAAACTCTGATGCTTCCCAAGCATACTGTCACGACCCAAGCCTAGGGCCTAGACGTGACCAGCGAATGGGGAACCCGAAGGAACCCCAAACAAGCCTCATAGCGTATCATTACACATCCTTGGTCGCGGCAGCAAATAAAATGACCATAAGCGATAAACATAATCAAGGGGAAAAT
>JAJOOS010028593.1:0-14322 GCA_029582725.1 Solanum chiquidenum | reverse complement strand
AAATAATATATTAAAAGATAAAAACTATGAAAAAGTATAAGAAATATTTTAAAATTATATCAAAGTAAATATTTTTATGTATAAAATAAAATTTTAAAATTATATATATAATGTCGGGTTGGTTTTTTTTAGTTAAAACCAAACCAACCCAAATATAGTCGGGTTTTTTTTTTTCAAAACCAAACCAAGTCAAACCAAACCACTAGTCGGGTTTTTTTTCTGGGTTGACTCGGTTTGCGATTTGATTCGGTTTTCGGTTCGGTTTTGTACACCTCTACTTGTGACATTCACAACAAATTCGTTTTCCCAGGCTTAGAAATGTTCATCCTATGCTGAAGTTGTAATTTTGGGCAAGGTAAAAATTGACAATTCTTGTTAATCATTCTTATTCTCTAATGTTTTATTAATACAGTGATCTCATATCTATGGTTAAGTTTCTCTCCCTATAGTACAAAAATTATAACTATGGTATATGTCTAAAATTATGCCTATGACTTGGAATTATGGAATTCTAATTTCATATGACACAGTAGGAGCAGAGTATAAATACAGCTTATGTATACTCTATCCTCCTCAGATTCTTGAGTAAGGATAAAGTTTATGCATACTCTACCCTCCATAGATTCTACTCTGTGGGACTACACTATAGGTTATTGTTGTATAATAAGAAAAAAATCATCTCCAAATGTGCCAGAATAGATAAAAAGGCATAATACATATATTGGACCCTAAACTTGGCTTCAAATTTCAACTTTGACCTTCAACTTTCATAGTGCACAAACAGGCACTTTAACTATCCAACATTTTAATAAATAAACATGCGTGTCCTACCTAGCAAAACGCGTGATGTGCACATATTTTGCGCGAGTTAGGAGTAATTTTTGAGACCCACAACAATTAAAAAAATGCTGAAATGACAAATCTACCCTTAATCAATCCCTTTTATATATATCTTTATATTTCCAAATCAAAATCTCATTTCTCTTTCCTCCTCTTTCAAATCAAAATTTTTTCCCTCTCTTTTAAAACGATTTGTGCTCATATTTAGTGCAAATGGCTTCTAATTTTTTTTGTCATTGTGGAAAAAGAGCTATAACCCTTGTATATTAATTAAAAATAATTTTAAGTTTTTTTTAGTTCTAAAATGGACGTGTAAAGTATTTAATTAGTTGGCAGTCATTGAGTGGCTCACTAATACACGTGGCAGTGTTTGCATTTCACTCTCTTTGCCTCCAAAAATCGCGTATTTATTTATTAAAAGGTTGGATAATTAAAGTGCATGTTTGTGCACTATGAAAGTTAGAGGTCAAAGTTGAAATTTGAAGCCAAATTTAGGATCCAATATATGTATTATGCCTAGATAAAAGGCCATTTTCGTTGTAAAATTTTTTGCCAAAACAGTTGTAAGGCATGATGATCCCAATAATTAATGCATAAATAATTGACCTATGCATGACTAATAACTGAATAAAATAACATATTGATTTCTTCATAATTAATTCCTATATTACTGATATTTACGACTCTAATCAGCAACCCAACAACCCCTTAAAGGATCACTAGCTTGACTCGTTTGGGAATTTTTCCTTGTAGATGTCGTTGAGACCGAACTCTTGCTTCTTGAGCATCATATTTGTAAGGATCAATAATAAATGTTTCAAGCGCTACACTATTTTTAGTAAGGTAGTTGTAAGTACCGTGTCAGCAAAACCACCAAGGTAACCACTGTATTTGACTTCTTTGAGATGTTGATGGGGACACTTTTTCCGTATAATTCTATTTTTGGAGATTGTCGTTTCATACCATTCAAGATGAAAAGGAAAAAAGGGTAAGTAAAATTTAACTCGTATGAAGTCAAGGAAAACATTTTTTCTAACATAATTGCAATTGAGTGTAATCTACATATACCAATAGTGAAAAGAATTTCTTATTCCATAGATACATGTGACTATAATAAAAAATGGAAAGAACAAGTTTTTTTTTTGGTTGAAGGTTAATAGTCAATACAATTGGCATACAAAATTGGCATTGGTTAAAATAACAAGGAAAAACAGATTTAACGTTAGAATAAGTAGGAAACCTATTAGTACTAAATTCTTAATATTTAGTAATTATTAGTTTGAATTTACTTTATTCAAACCCATGTTATTTTAATATAATAAATAATTTATGGAAGAAACAATCCTCCATATTTAGATAACTCTTTTTTGGAGGAAAATGTTTTGTACTTCTATAAATTGAGAATCATTCTTTTCGATAATAAAATAAGAGGATCAACAATTTAGTCCTCAAACGAAGTCTTATTTAGGCCTTTAGGGGGAGATTATTCTCCAATTTATTTTATTTATAAAAAAAAAATTATATCACTTTCTGACCACGGCTCGTGAGGCCTGTCGTGGTGCCTAGGAGTGGCCTGCCTTAGGAGGGACTTTTTAGTAAATTCGTTTTTAGTTAGTATTAAGTGGGGGTCATTTTATATGGACTTTATACACCTATATAAACTATTCTAAGTCATTTACTACCCCAAATAAGTCATTTAGAATCAAAACCCCAAAATACCCTCCTCACAAACATTTCTCTCTCTAAGACTTGAAGAAGAAGATAGAGCTTGAAGCTTGGGTCAACAACAAAACTCCATTGTTGGAAACTTGTGTTAGGGCTTCGAATTAAGGCATGTTAGTTTCTTCATATATGGGTTCCACCCATAGATCCCCCTAGATTTCTCCCAATTTATGAAGAAGAACCTCAACCTAAGTTAGGGTTTCTTCCAATGTGTGGGTTTAGTTAGGTATGATTCCAATTGATTGGATAATACTTGCTTATGGCTGATTTAGTATTGATTCATGATATTATGATGATTTATAATGTTTTCCATGGTTAACCCTAGTCTAATTGATGAATTTGAGTTATGTGGGTTTATGCCATGAAAGTTGAAATTGAAGGTTCAAAGGTGATCTTCTAGAATTGATGTTATGAATAGAAATTGTCCTAGAATAGAAGCATGTACACATGAATTGAACTAGATTTCTGTATGAATGATAGATCATGATTAGTAGTGATTGAGATTGGGACTTTATGATGAAATATGATTAGAATTGCCTACGACTAAGGCTTGTGACTAATATGTCTTGTGATCTAGATTAGTATGGTGATTGTAGAGTAAAGCTTGAGAGTAGGGCTTGAAATCATAAATGTTGACCACTAAGGCTTCTATAGTAAGTCTAATATGAAAAGATAGCTTGCATAGAATTGGTACACTAGAGGTTAGAATTGTTGTGGAAGCTTTTACCCACATGACCTACCTAGTACTATATGAATGCATGTATATAGAATGTGAAAGGTCTTCTCACATAGGATGATTCTATATTGAAAGGTCAATCAATTAAAATGAACTAAAGCATGTTAGACTAGAATAGCTTGAAGTTGTGACATATGATCCCTTTATGTATCGCTTGACTTGGTAAGACAAGACCAAGATTGGTAGCTTAGGATGGAGGAACCATACTCACCTAACATTAACTTGCATTAGGATTTGTAGGATGCTTGCATGGTAGCTTGAGTTAGTATAGTCTTGGTAGCCTAGGATTGAGGATACATACTCTCCTAAGGATAGCTTGAACTTGCATTATAGAATGCCTTCATGGTAGCATGACTTGGTTAGGCCAAGGCCACTTCATGGCAGCTTAGGATTGAGGACTTATACTCTCTTAAGGGTAGCTTGGGATTGAGCAACCATACTCTCCTAAGGAGTAGCTTGCATTAGCATCAAAGTGTGCTTGTAAGGGTAGCATGACTTAGTTGGTCTAAGACTATTTCATGGTAGCTAGGGTGGAACACTTGTACCCTTCCTAGAATAGTTGGACTTGCATAAACAATATGCTCCTATGATAGCTTGGTCTAGCCCAATAGGTGCTATTCTTTGGTAGTCTAGAATGATACATAGTAATCGTTGAGTATGATAGCCTAAGGAAGTACTTAGTGTGAATGGTAGTATGAGATGTCATTCATGCATTGCACAAGTATGACTTGAAGCTACTTATGAAGTGTCCTCTTATATGATGTATGCTTAGCTTGGAGTGTTGCTATAGTTGCCTTCCATGACATATTGACTAAAGGTGATAATTCTCTTGTCTATGTGTAGTAAGCTAAAGATGAGACCAAAGGTTGGTAAGTATGAATATAGTGACTTCAAGGTCATGCTTAGTGTGGATGGTATTATGGGATGCCCTTCATGCATTGCACAAGTATGCTATGAGGTTACTTAGGAGTATAGTGCTCTTATAACATGAAATCCTAGGTCTTGCCTATGCACATAGACTATGATTAAGATCACCAAAAAGGGATACTTAGCTTGGATGTTATTATGGGATGTTATTCATACATTGCACAAGTGTACCTTGAGGTTACTTGAGAATAGTCCTTTTTATGATATGAATGATTAAGAGTTGAATAAGGCTTATATGATGCTTATGATTGGAGACTTTACATATGATTATGATATTGTCTCTTATGATTATAGTTGATGTTTCATGAAGTATTTCTTATGTTATGGATTATGTCTCATGTTGACTAACCCTTATGATATGCTCTTATGATGTTATGCTAGCTAACATATTTAGTACATTTTGTACTAATGCATACTTTGCCTACATTCTAATCAAATGTAGGGTCCGGAGATTTGAGTTCTATTTTGGAGGATAGATTTCTAAGGAGCAAGGATTTGAAGATTTGGTGAGTCCTCATAGCTTCGAGGACAAAACGGTGTTTCCCTTTGTCATTTTCTTTATGATTTAGACTTTTGTATGGGCTGCATCCCAAAGTTTTACTCAAGTCAAGTTTATATGGTTTGAGACAAATTGTAGTAAAGACTTCCGCTTGCTTTTATAACGACTTCGATTGTATGGATAATTTTCTTAAAATTTCCATACTTTTCTATTATCTTATGTTATGATATGCTAAGGGCTTGTATGAGACCCCTTCAGGGTCAAGTACGCCATGTTACATCTACAGTGTACCCCTGGGTCGTGACACACAACATTTTTAACGTCCATTTTCGTATTTACAAGTCCATTTTTATGTATCACACAAATTTTCCAATTTTTTGTGTGTATCATCCCAAGGATCAGGCACTCAGAGCACCCAAAAATTATTTTATCAAAAAAATTTATGAGGACCTCCGTAATGAGTTGGGGAACCTTCACGTATACTCACACTATTTTTTTAACGCCAATTTCTGCATTTACAAGCCCTTTTTAAGAATCCCCCAAGTTCTCCAATTTTTTGTTTGTATTAAAATGTGGATCTGGCGCCCAGACCACCGAATTTTTTTTTGTCAAAAAACATGATTAAGACCTCTGTAATGAGTTGGGGAACCTTCACGTATACTTATACCATTTTTAACGCTCATTTTCACATTTGCAATCCCTTTTTAAAGAATCGCCTAAATTTCCAGATCTTTTGTGTGTACCCATGGATCAGGTACCCAGAGAATCCAAAATTATTTTTTCAGAAAACCTTATGAGGACCTCCGTAATAATTTGGGAAACTTTCATGTATGTTGACACTATTTTTAACGCCCATTTCCGCATTTACAAGCTCTTTTTTTCGAATCGTCCAAATTTCCTGATTTTTTGTATTTAATTGCCTATGGATCTGGCGCCCAGAACACCCAATTTTTTTCTCAAAAAACTTGATGAGGACCTCCGTTATGATTTGGGAAACCTTCACGTATACTCACACTATTTTTTTAACGCCCATTTACACATTAACAATCCTTTTTTAAGGAATCACCCCAATTCCCTCAATTTTTCGTATGTATTAGCCCATGAATATGGCGGCCAAAGCACCCAAAACAAGTTCTCAAAAAATTAATGAGGACTTCCGTAATGAGTTGGGGAACCTTCACGTATACTCACTCCATTTTTAATGCCCATTTCCACATTTACAAGCCTATTTTTAAGAATCTCCCAAATTTCATGATTTTTTTGTGTGTATTAGCCCATGGATCTGGCGCCTGGAGTACCCTAAACTTTTTTCTCAAAAAACTCTATGAGGACCTCCGTAATGAGTTAGGAAACCTTTACGTATACTCACACCATTTTTTTAACGCCCATTTCCGCATTTACAAGCCATTTTTATAAGAATCGCCTAAATTTCCCAATTTTTCGTGTGTATAAACCCATGGATCTGGCTCCTGGAGCACACAAAAAGGTTTTCTCAAAAACCTTTATGAGAACCTACGTAATGAGTTGGGGAAGCTTCACGTATATTGACACCATTTTTTAACGTCCATTTCATCATTTACAAGCCCTTTTTTAAGAATCACCCAAATTCCCTGATTTTTCGTGTATATTAGCCCATGAATCTGGCGCCCGAAGAATCCAAATTGTTTTTATTAAAAAAACTTTATGAGGACCTTTGTAATGAGTTGGGTTCCTTTACGTATACTCACACCAATTTTTTAGCGCCCATTATAAGAATCGCTCAAATTTCCTAATTTTTCGTGTATATTAGTCCATATATCTAGCACCCGGAACAACTAAAATCTTTTCTCAAAAAATTATTTGAGGACCTCTGTAGTGAGTTTGGGAACCTTCACGTATACTCACAGTATTTTTAAAGCTCATTTCTGCATTACAAGCCATTTTATAAGAATTGCCCAAATTTCCCAATTTTTCGTGTGTAATGCCAATGGATTTGGCGCTCGGAGCACCCAAAATTGTTTCCTCAAAAAACTTTATAAGGACCTCTATAATGAGTAGGGGAACCTTCTCGTATACTCACACCATTTTTTTAACACCCATTTCCACATTTACAAGCCCTTTTTTAAGAATCGCCCAATTCCCTAATTTTTCGTATGTATTATTAGCCCATGGATCTTGCGCCCAGAGTTCCCAAAAGTATTTTCTCAAAAACATTATGTGGACCTCCGTAGTGAGTTGGGGAACCTTCACGCATACTCACACCATTTTTTAATGTCAATTTTTGCATTTACAAGCCCTTTTTAAAGAAATGCCCAAATTCCCCGATTTTTTGTGAGTTAAAGCCCATGGATTTGACGCTCGAAGTACCCCAAATTATTTTCTCAAAAAACTTTATGAGGACCTCTATAATGAGTTGGGGAACCTTCACGTATACCCGCACCATTTTTAACGCTCATTTCCGCATTTACAAGCCCTTTTTTAAGAATCACCCAATTCCCTGATTTTTCGTGTGTTAATATTCCATGGATCTAGCGCCCGAACTATCCAAAATATTTTTCTCAAAAATCTTTATGAGGACCTCCATAATGAGTTGGGGAACCTTCACATATACTCATACAAATTTTTTAACTCATATTTCCTCATTTATAAGCCCTTTTAAAAATCACTCAAATTCCAGATGTTTTGTGTGTAGTAGCCCATGGATCTAGCACCTAGAGCACCCAAAAAAAAAATCTCAATAAACTTTATAAGGACCTCTGTAATGAGTTGCGAAACCTTACCGTATACTCACACCATTTTTTTAATACCATTACCGTATTTACAAGCCCTTTTTTAAGAATCGCTGAAATTCCCTAATTTTTTGTGTGAATTCTCTCATGGATCTGGCGCCCAGAGCACCCAAATTTGTTTTCTTAAAAAACATTATGAGAACCTCAATAATGAGTTGGGGAACCTTCACGTATACTCACACCATTTTTAATGCTCATTTTCGCATTTACAAGACCTTTTTAAGAATCGCCTAAATTTCACAATTTTTCGTGTGTTACCCATGGATCTGGCGCCCAGATCACCCAAAGTTGTTTTCTCAAAAAACATTATGAGGACCTCCGTAATGATTTGGTGAACTTTCACGTATATTCACACCATTTCTTAACGCCCATTTCCGCAGTTACAATCTTTTTTTTAAGAATCGCCCAAATTTGCAGATTTTTTGTGTGTACCCATGGATCTGGCGCGTTGAGCACCCAAAATTATTTTTTCAAAAAACTTTATGAGGACCTCCGTAATTAGTTGGGAACCTTCATGTATACTCACACCATTTTTTTAACGCCAATTTCTGCATTTACAAGCCTTTTTTTACGAATCGCCCAAATTTTCCAAGTTGTTCGTTTGTATTAGCCCATGCATCTGGCGCCAAGAGCACCCAATTTTTTTTCTCAAAAAATATTATGAGTACCTCCGTAATGAGTTGGGGAACCTTCACGTATACTCACACTAATTTTTTAACGTCCATTTCCGTATTTACAAACCTATTTTTATTAATCACCTAAATTCCCTAATCTTTCGTGTACATTAGCCCATAAATCTGGCGGCGGGTGCACCCAAAAAACATTTCTCAAAAAACTTAATGACGACCTCCGTAAAGAGTTGGAGAATCTTCACGTATACTCACACAATTTTTTAACACCCATTTCCACATGTACAAGCCATTTTTGAGAATCACCCAAATTCCCCGATTTTCATGTGTTATAGCCCATGGATCTGGCGTTTGGAGCACCCAAAACAAATTTCTCAAAAAACTTTATCAGGACCTCCTTAATGAGTTAGGGAACCTTCACGTATAATCACACCTTTTTTTAACGCCCATTTCCACATTTACAAGCCTTTTTTTAAGACGCACCGAAATTCCCCTTTTTTTCATGTGTATTAGTCCATGGATTTGGTGCCTGGAGCACCCAAAATTATTTTCTCAAAAAACTTTATGAGGACCTCGGTAATGAGTTAGGTAGCCTTCACGTATACTCACACCATTTTTTAACGTTCATTTCCGCATTTACAAGCCCTTTTTTAAGAATCGCACAAATTCCTAGATTTTTCATGTGTATTATTAGCCCATGGATCTGGCGCACGGAGCACCAAAAACATTTTTCTCAAAAACCTTTATGAGTATTTCTGTAATGAGTTGGGTAACCTTCACGTATACTCACACAATTTTTTAATGCCCATTACCGCATTTACAAGACCTTTTTAAAATCGCCCAAATTCTCCAATTTTGTGTGTGTAGCCCATGGATCTGGCGCAAAGAGCATGCAAAAAGTTTTCTCAAAAATCTTTATGAAGACCTTCATAATGAGTTGGGGAGACTTCACGTATAATCACACTATTTTTCTAACGCCATTTCTACATTTCCAAGCTCATTTTTAAGAATCGCCCAAATTCCCTTTTTTTTCATGTGTATTAGCCCATGAATCTGGCGCCAACTCTTGTTCTGGGTGTCACTTGTCGTCCTCGATTCCTTTTCTTTCATGATTCCAACTCTTCTCTTAGTAACCGCGCAAAATAGCTAATCATGTATATTGGTATGCAATCATCGCAATTCTAAGTCAAGCATGTCAGATAGATTAGTGAATGTCCTTAAACTTACGTTAAAAGATGGGTAATTCGTAGTAATTGGGCCTATAAATATGCCCAAGATCATGGGGCCAACTCTTCCCAGCAGCCTTCGATCTGTTATTTAATCACACCTAATCACATTAGACCCGATCCCTATTTTGATATTCTCGAATGTTTTATACTCCTATTAATTTTTTTTAGTATTGTTTTAGTTCTATTTTCTTTTCCTTCTATTTCTGGATTTTGTTTATTGTATTTTGGTTGAAGGTTAATGGTCAATACAATTGGCATACAAAATTTGGATTGGTTTAAAGTAACAAGGAAAAAACAGATTTAAAGTGAGAATAAGTAGGAAACTTATTAGTACTAAATTCTTAATATTTAGTAATTATTAGTTTGAATTTAGTTTATTCAAATTCATGTTATTTTAATATAATAAATAATTTATGGAAGAAAAAATCTTCCATATTTAGATAACTCTTTTTTGGAGGAAAATGTTTTGTACTTCTATAAATTGAGAATCATTCTTTTCGATAATAAAATAATTGGATCAACAATTTAGTCCTCAAACGAAGTCTTATTTAAGCCTTTAGGGGGAGATTATTCTCCAATTGATTTTTATTTTTTTAAAAAAAATATATCACTTTCTGACCAAATTGGGTCTCATAATCCTGTAGAATTGATACTATTTTCTTTAAAGAATATGCATTAGGTTATGTAAAGATAATAATATCATCTGTATAAGCAAAAGATGATTTAGATTATAACACCATTTTGGTAAGTGATAGCCTACATATTGATCATCATCAAATAAACAGTTTAGAGCCCTAGTCAGAACTTTAGATGACAATATGAAAATCAATTCAGCATTTGGTTTATAATTTAGAAATTCACATAGCTAATACATGTATAAGCTACGAGAAAATGTATGTATTATTTTATGCATGATAAAATGTGAAGTAACTAATACAAAAATAATTAACCTCTAAATAAAATAATACATTATTTTCTTCATAACTCTAATCAACAACCCAACAACCCCTAAAGGATCACTAGCTTGACTCGTTTGAGAATTTTTCCTTGTAGTTGTCGTCGAGCCTGACCTCTTGCTTCTTGAGCATCATATTCTAAAGGAACAATAATGGGGACACTTTTTTCGTATAATTCTATTTTTGGAGAATATCGTTTCATGCCATGCAAGCTGAAATGGAAAAAAGGCAAGTAAAATATAACTCGTATAAAGCCAAGGAAAACATTTTTCTAACATAATTGCAATTGAGTTTAATTTACATATACCTACAGTGAAAATAATTTCTTATTCCATAGATATACATGTGACTATGATAATTTCCTGTTTAGAAAAAGAAAAATACTTATTAAAATTTTAAAATAATTTAACTTGAATTTTCAATTATATATGCCTTTAATGATAAATTCTTATAGTTAAACAAATGTAATGATATGTTTAAGCCAGCCATCCGACCTATATATAATTAAACTTCAGAAGTTGTTATTTTAAAACTATAACTAATCACATTATGTCATATATATATACATATTAAAATTGAAAAAGTATTTATGAAAAATAACCTAAGAATAGGGTTAAAGAATACCTTTATTTCAACTGTGCCTGCGAATGGGTCTATGGGAGAGCTATGAAAAGAGAATTTTACACATAGTTCGGTTGCTTATAATGTATAGTCATACTTGTTTAGTGAGACTTCGGGCTATACAAAATCAAACAAGAACCGATTATTCGAATTGAAAAAAAATTATTGGTTCATTGGTAATCGGTTATTGGTTTAACGGTTTTGACTTTTTTTATTATCGGTTCTTAACGGTTTGTGATTTTTTCTTTACGGGTTAACCAATAACTCGATAGTAAATTAACAAATTATATTTATACCATTCGATATATAAAGTCCTTACTTAGAATTTGGTTTCATATTTTTATTTCTAGCCGTCTCAAACTTTCGACTATCCTACAATGTGTTAGAATGTTGCATTTGAGCAAGATACAATCTATCAACTCATGTGCATGATTTATTTGATTTGTCACCATCTAAGTGATTCTCAATCATTTATTTTTTATGTCAAATCTTCACCGTTAAACCGATAACGATCAATAACCGATAACCGATAAGTCAATATCTTAATGGTTCCTAACGATTTAACATGTCTACAAATCGATAACTGATAAATCGGACCGATAAACTTCAAAACCAAACTGACCGATTTAAAAAAAGCTCATCTGCCAAAGAGCACAAACATTTGTGTAGCTATGGTCAATAAACAATCTTAAACATTTAAATGAGTGAGAAATTTTGTTTTAAATAAGATGATATTCAAGACAAACATGACATATTTCTACACTGAAGCTAAATGTAGAGAAGCAATGACAAAACTGAAGATGAAAATAGAAAAGCAGTCTCATATTGGTAGGAGTAATATACGATTGAAGGTTTGTAATTAAAAGAGAACCAGAAGATTGTTTTGTCTGATCATGTTGGACAGAAACAAAAGAGCCATCAGTTTCAGGATGCACAAAGGCTATATACAAAAGGAATACGAAATCAACAGGTCGGCAGATTTACAGACGGGACAACTATTTTTGTGCATCAGCCACTGTTTTATACAGTCGATATGATACAAGTGTCCACAACCCAGCTTGCCCATTTCTTCCTGTATTTTGGAAAACCAGAAAAGATAGTTTTAATTGTTAGAGCAATCAACTTTTCTATAAAACAATGTTTTGAGACTAACGAACACAAATATATCACAAACCTCACAAATGCTACACTTTTTCTCCATTTCTGTGCGTAAATGAGATAAAAGAGGAGGGCTTAGTTCTCCTAACACATTGAGTTATCTCGTCTTCTTTCAATCCTGTACTCACATTGAGTTATCGTTAGGACAAAGATAGAGTCACAAAGACGGATCGGAGAGATCCAAGGAAATGTCTTGCCTCATATGACATGTTATCCACATTAAGCTTCAAGCTTCGGTATCGATCAGGACAATCTGTTCTTCCTCCCGTTAAACTAAATTGAATAGTGACTGAAAGCTCCTCTAATATTACTAAATTGAAAGGTTTATATAAGGTGAACAACTAATAAAATCCACAAACTACATGATGCAATAACCATAGGATTCGGTATCGATCAGGACAAGCTGCATGCTGTCAATAACAAACATGCTTAAGGCTTTGTCAAAATCCACTATTGCTTTAGCAGCATTAGTCTGGTCAGTGACTTTCCTTGCAAGTAAGTTGTCACTCTGAAATCTCAAGTTAGGGTACGTCAACTTAAACTTGAGGACAAGTTTCTACAGCTTCTCTATCAAGTCTACTCACATTATTCTCGGAAAAGAACACTACGATGGCAGGGTAATATTTAACAGGAACATATCTTGGGATTGAAGCTACCAAACCAACAAGAATTTACCCTAGATTTACTTTGTTAGATTATTGCCTCTGTGTTGTATATAAGTGTGAAGGAGTAGAAGGCATTCGTGTCAACACAATTGAAAACATTACTCACAAAATTAGCAGTTTTGAGTTTGCTATGGAAGCATATCAGATTCAGTGAAAAGCTTACCGAAGACCCAATAATTAGCCGAAAAATCCCTTTAACACCAAACTGAATATGCAAAACTGTACTAATATGGGCAAAACTGTACACAAATGGCAAACAACATTTCTTACTAAATAAAATGTTAATCATAAACTATAAATACACACTCACAAGACCACAAGATAGGCTAGATATTCAAGCACATGAGGAAACATAATTTCACTTCACTTTACTAACACATACACATTCAACATCTATGCATTCAACTGCAGATACTCCCAAGATACAATATACTCCAAAGCCACAAGTCATAAATAGTCTCTATATATGAATTCAATCTTACATTCTTGCTCCATTTGAACCCGCTTCATTCGATGAATGATACGTAACAATTTACTATATATTGTCCCTCTGATCCTATTTATTTTCGATATTAAATATCAAATCAAGTAATTTTAGATATCAATTAGAGAATAGATAATTTAATCATTTCTAACTGCATAAAAAACTATTACTGTACTAGTCACAATCCAAAAAATTCAAAAAGATATTAAAAGAATCATAGTAAAAAGAACATTACCTCCATGGGCGTAATCTTGCCAATATAAATTCTCCCTTTAGCAGAAAGGGGTTTTCTTGAAACAACAAAATCATCAAAAGAAGCAGCCATACATGAGTGTCTTGCTTTTCTTCCTTTTCTGCAACAACTACTGTGGGTGGAAAAAGTTGAATCTCCATCAACAAATTTAAGGGTCTTGATTCTCAGCTTCTGCTTCTTTTTCTTGGATTGCCAATCAGCAATTGGTGCAGGGACAGAGACTTGTGAAGTTGCCCTGCAAACCACACACCTACATGGTGTGAAATTCTTCTTCTTTTTAGCAATGGGTGTTGTTGGGCATTCATGAGAAGAAGAAATGGTGGAGTTTTTGGGGCAAGTTTCTGAGATGGGTTTCTGTTGATTTTTGCTTCTGGGTTCTTTGTTTCTTGCTTGATTTCTGGGTATATTGATTCTTGCTTGATTTCTCGGTATTGTGAAGCTTCTTC
Source organism: Solanum chiquidenum (assembly GCA_029582725.1). Taxonomy (NCBI): domain Eukaryota; kingdom Viridiplantae; phylum Streptophyta; class Magnoliopsida; order Solanales; family Solanaceae; genus Solanum; species Solanum chiquidenum. The sequence goes on along the minus strand of JAJOOS010028593.1, from coordinate 389 downwards.
CAGGCATGATTATTGATTGTGCAGTAGTACAGAAAAATGGTGACATGAGAGAATTAGTTATTTGACGAGAGAAAGAAAAATGTGTGTTGTATACAGTTAAACCCAACTCACTGAGCTTGGATTGATCCTCTCTAATGGTGAACAATGCCATTGATGACTAACACAAAAGGAAAGAAGAAGAATTGCTTCTGTATTTCATAAACTGAGAGAATCAAAACAATAAAACTATACAAGCTATCTATTTATTCAAGCAACTGCAAGGGAGAAAGTTCTAGAATAACTAACTTCTACTACGTACAGCTGGCACTTAATAAAACAAAACGTCTAACTAACTCTAATTCATAACTGAAATGTGAATAACTAACTCGACCATATATGACTGCAGCTGT
>JAJOOS010028592.1:0-14983 GCA_029582725.1 Solanum chiquidenum | reverse complement strand
TGATACGGTTGCTCTAAAATTCGGGTTAGACCCATTTCCCACTCAATTTGACCCCATGAATAAGAATATGAAGTCAAATTTCCGAAATCATGCACGGATTTTGAGATATATGGAAATTACAATTATAGGTGTTTTCGAAGCACATTTTCGGGCATTTTGGGGTCGTTTCATTGCCTCAATACACTTACCAATTTTTATTTGCACAGTCAACTCCCTAGATCTTTCAACTTAGTTGGGAGCCTATTCTGGATCTTAGAACTGCACTCCTCAGTGAGTGCCACTATTGCATACTAAGCCAATATACTCGTGTTGGCTACCACATCTTTCACATATTTGGCATACTTAGGAATGCCCTGCAACACATCAATCAAAGGCAAGTTAACATGTACTTGTTTGAGTAACTCAATAAACTTACTGAAACATTCCTCCTCCTTCTGCTTTTTGAATTTCTATGGGAATGGAGGGGGTGGTTTTGCTTTTGGTTCCTCATCCACCCTTTGCTCACTTGGTGCAGCTTCATCTACCTGCTTTCCTTTTTCTTCTACAGCCTTGGTCTTTGGCATTAACTCCTCCAATGGACGACCACTACGAGTACTCACAATATTTACCTATTTTGGGTTTGGATTAGTATTGCCAGGAAGACCCCCTTGTGGTCGGGAATTCTGTGCACTAGCAAACTGCCCAAACTGCTTCTCCAATTTTTGAGTTGCTAGTTGATTCTTTCAGACATCTGCTACTAACTTAGCTTGGTCAGCCATGATTTTTTTAGCATGTCCTCCACACTCATATCACCTTGCTTGGAAGCATGTTGATTACCATGACCTTGTTGGTTTTCATGGCTTTGCTGATTGTAATGTTGTCTACTACCTTGTGGCCTATACTAGTTCTGTCCTTGATGTTGGTTTTGATTACCACCCATGAAAAGTTTGGATGATTCCGCCAGCTTGGGTTGTAAGTATTGCCATAGTTTCGGTGATTTCCTCATCGTTGGGAATTACCTACAAAATGAACAGATTCTGGGTTCGCTCCACATACCTCAGCATTGTGATCTCCACCTCCACATAATTCACACCAAGCTGGTGGTTGTTAACTTGAGCTTGTTGTTGACCTAGTGACATGTTGCTGAAATGGGTAGTCATCATATTTTGCATTGCTGAAATCTGTGCAGTCAGAGCTGTCGATGCATCCATTTCCAACACTCCAGCAGTTTTTGGTATGACCGGTTTAGCTCCTCCTCCATTCCACTCAGGATTACCTTGTGAAATTCTATTAAGCAATGTAAACAGCTCAGCATATGTCTTCTCCAAAGCTTGTCCACCTGCAGCAGAATCAAGTAAAATTTTCGTGTTTGGTTCCAACCCTCAATAAAGGTATGGACCAACACTTCGTTAGCTTAATGATGATGTGGACAACTTAACAGCAGGGACTTAAACCTGTCCCAAGCTTGGAACAAGTGTTCTCCTCATTTTTGTCGGAAGCTTAATATGTTGCTTCTCAGCTTGGCTGTTTTTCGGATGGAAAAAACCTTATCAAGAACTTCCAGGCAAGATCATCCCAAGATGTTATGGAATTTGCTGGCTCAGAGTTCATCCATCTTTTTTCTTCCCCTAGCAGAGAAAAGGGGAATAAGGTGAGCCTCACATAATCAGAGTTCACTTCGGTTGGGGTGTACGTGTCACTGATCTCGAGGAAATTCTAAATATGCACTCGTGGGTCCTCATGAGATAGACCAGTGAACTGTCCATTTGTGTGTAATAGTTGCACCATGTTGTGTTTCAATTCAAACCTCCCACCAGCTGTAGGTTTCTCAATACTTAAGGTAACATTGGTGGTCTGTGGGATTGCCACATCTCTCACTTTCATTTCTGCCATCACTACAGGTGTGTCCTGATCCTCCCTTTCTTCTGAAGTTTCTGGTTCACTAGCGACAAGAGGAACAGGATATGTGAGTCTTCTTTGCCTTCTTCGACAACGAACAAATCTCTCTGGTTCAGCTAGAGGCTCTACCAAGTCCTGGTCGTCTTTCAGTGTGAAGACCTGACACAACCTATGAAATAAAAAGCCAAGATCAAGTTGTCAACACTTGTACAAATAATTTAAAAACTCAAAAATTAGATATCTGTCGATTTTAAAGTCTCCGGTAGCGGCGTCAAAAACTTGTTGCGTCCAAAAGCACACGCAAGTGCACGTGGTCACTCAAGTAGTACAGCGACTCTTTCAAGACAGATTATTGAACCCAAAGGACTTCAAATCAACAAACACTAACTTTATTGTAACGAAACTAAATTTACTTATGAGACAAACGTTTTCAAGAATTTGCTTATACCAACTAAAGTAAACAATCTCGAAAATTATTCATTATAATTAAACAGTTTCAAACAAGGAAATTTCATAATTTGGGAAAATATTCCAGGGTTGTAACATATACCGATTTCAAGCATAATAATAACTCATCCAAGCATTCGACAGGTTAACCTCATTACAGATGTACAAAGTTAATTTTATGATCATGATCTCCCGACCTCTAATCGCCTACCACCATTGACATCCTAACTACATCGTTGAGCGGGGATAGGCATGAACCAATGGCGGAGCATTAAGCTATCATCTTGCATATTAATCAAGCACGGTATATAGGTATAAACTTATCCTATATACGAAACACTCTAAGTTTTACCCTAGAATGAACACGCTTCTCACATTCTTCGGTCTATCCCTCTATTCATCTTCCAAATTCAAGAGTGGACAATGAGTTTATTTTAATGTTGATCAGTCATTAAAATAGTTAAACAAGAATGTAAGCATAAATCATAAGAAAACCCATCTCATGCTAGAAACAAATATTATTACATCATTAATTGTAGCTACAACACTAGAATAAGGGAATTTAGCTACTCGTAGAATAAAACATCATCCAATAATGTTCAAAGATCATAGAAATGTTTACCAAAATAAAGGAGTAGAAGAAAAGCCCTAGATAGTGTTAGCAAAATCGCCCAAATCGTTGTTCTTTCATTTTTCAAAAACTCAATAATAATAATCTAACACAACTGAGCTATTTATAATCTAGAAATAAAATACGAGGTGAAAATCTAGCACTCAGCGCGGACCTGCTCCCTCACTGTATATTATGAACAGATTAAACTCGTCCGTGACGCGCTGCCATCGCACACTCTTCTGTTACGCTAAATTGTTTTCCACACAATTGCTTCAGCTCCGCGACGCAGAGTTGCTCCTTTATAGTGTATTTTTCCAGCTTCTTGGCCATTCTTCTCAGCAACTTAGTCTTCTATTCTCCAACCTTTTGCATGGTGCCCTTTTTAGCTCTTTTTTCTTTGCTTTTTACCCTGAAATATCTAATCATACTGGTTAGAGGAAACACAACCAATGGACTCTAAAAGTCCAGTTCCGATTAAGAATTTGCTCTCAAACTTAGCTATATATATGGGATAAATTGGTTATTAGGCGCATAAATACACCTAAGATCAACCTATATGATGCGTAAGAGCATGTCCACATCGTGCCGCGAAGTTAAATGAAGTGCTTCTTGGGAGGTAACCCAAGTGATAGTTGATTCCAATAATGCCTCTCACTTGTGCAAAAAGGAGAGGATTATTAGGCGTTCTAAGATACTCTTCGATGATTTGCCATTCCAAATGGGTGAACCATTCTGTGTTTTCCCTTGGGATGGTGCAAAGGGCTAAAGGTTTTGTCAACTTCGGCGGAGTGCAGAAATATTGGGCGATCAACCGATCACTCTTGACTACCACAACTCAGTCTGTGTTCTTGGGTTGAATTTCTAAGAAAGTGCACTATCACTTTGGGTGATCTATGACATATTTTGGTGATTCCCATATCACTCTTGGTGATCATCATTAAGTTCACCAATTGAGGTAAGAAATTGCATGGTTGCTACAGGCATAGTTGGCGAGCTAAACCCATTTGGTGATTCGCCGATCATGTAGGCGGGCTCTAGAGCTCCTCTCCTAGTTGGAACCTAGATCAAATCATTTCTAACAGCTGGGAGCCACTTAGCCTAACTCTTTCTCTTTTCACTTTTAACATTAAGGAAACTACTTTTGTATTTTTGATGGGGTGAATGACATTTGTAGTGCTTAACCCTTGTCTATTTGGTTGATTTAATACTTCCATTTTTGTCTCTCTATCAATTGCCTTGTAAATTTTTGGAGTTGTGAAATGATTGAGATTGCTTGGGAATTCACTGTTAATATTCGAGGATCGATGTTGAATTGCACTTGTAGTGCTTAACCCTTGTCTATTTGGTTGATTTAATATTTCCCTGTTTGTCTCTCTGTCAATTTCCATGTAAATTTTTGGAGTTGTGAAATGATTGAGATTGCTTGGGAATTCACTGTTAACATTCGAGGATCGATTTTGTACAATAGTGATGTCTTGGATAGTGCTCATATTGAGAAATGTGTTTTGTGTTGGTGATTGCGAGAAGAAATTGATGTGGCTTTACATTTGAATAATCTTTTTTATTACTGTGTTGACTAGCTGCATTGATGGGAACCGTGAAATGAACATCGCACGACAACTTCTTGATATTGTAGATCTATGCTAACTGATTGTGTTTGAAGTGTCATGTGTGGTGAGATCCTACTTGAAAGCATGCAGATTGAGTCCTAGAATTTTCCTTGTTAGTATAGTCTAGCCTTGGTGAATGCAAGAAATGATCTTGGGCATAAATTTTAAGAGGGAACCCAATTATTCATACCTTTTGTGACTACCTTATGAAGGTGTGCAACCATATTGGTACCATTTGAGCCTAATTTGTTTGTTGTCAATCTTGTTGAAACCTTTTGAGTCAAATATTTCTCTAAATTCTCACCCATAAATCCTTTTCTAATCATTGATTTTTCTAGACAACAAACATAGGCCAAAAATCTAAGTTAGGGTGTGGAAAGAAAGGAAGAAAGAAAATCAAGTGAAAAGTGAAGAAAGAAAAGTGAGACTCAACCTTGAAGTTTGCTGCAAAAAGAAGGAATCCCTCCTTATAAAAAAAAAACTAAAATTTCAATTGAAAATGAAATGAAAAACAAAAATATTGTGATGAAATAAAATAGATGTCCAATGAAGTGAGTAAATTATGAGGTTTGAGCCTACAAGTGAAAGGAATGAAAAGAACTTGAGAAGTGGTAAAGAAGAGTACAACAATGCTTTAAAAGAATGAAGTCACTAAGCCAAATTGATCATACATCTACCCTCATCCCCATTATAAGCCTTAAAAGACCATTAAGATCTTGCATAAACTAGGTTGTGTGATGATTGGAAAATATAGGTAAACCTAAGTTGAAGATTTTCTAACATGAAGGGTGGATCTCCTAACAAGTCAAACCCCGTCGAATCTGACATTACTCAGTGTTAAAACATTCGGGCAGGTCGGCAAGGAAAGAATATATTGGTGATGCGCCGATGTTGAAAAGGCGAATCTAACTCCATCATCGAAAGTGATAGATTTTCAAGTAAAAAATAAGTTCAAATTAGGCGAATAAAGTGATAATCATTGATCCAATGATAGTAAAAGAAGGACTCTGTCGAGTTAACCAACTAGGCTACAAACATCTGAAGCCTGAAGTTGAAACAAGGCGAGCTAAAGAACTTAACAACGATTCATCGAATGTGTATGTGAGTCCGACTAATATCGCCGAGTGGGACATGGAAGGCAATTTGAATTAATTTTTCAAAAACTATAAATAGCTCATAGGAGAGAGAAAATGAACCCCTTTTGAGTCATTCTAATTTTTTCATATTCAAAAAGTAGTTTTTCAGTTTTCCTTCAACTTTTGGGATTGGAACAACTTTGTCATTGACAATTATGAGTTGAATTCAAAGTGAGTATTGAATATTGTTGCTAATTTCCAACAATGTTATGGCTGGAGTCATGATCGGTATACTTTCTTTTACTATTAGAATGATTGGCTAAAACTCCAATTCTAGGAGTATGATTATGGAGTTGAATGTTTATTTAATTTAGTGGGTATTGTGATTTGCTTTGTTTTATGATTGTTCATCCATGGACTTTGGTTATTTGGGATGAGGTTAATTTAGGGGTTAAGGTGACCAACTTAATTCTAGTCTAGATCTTTGATTTATGCTCGAAATAATTCAACTGAAGTGGTTAAATAACTTGATACTTGCAATTTAGATTTGATTCTTGTGGTTTGCTCGAAAAAAGAGATTGTGATTCACTTCTAGTTGACAAATATGCTCGAAAGAGATATTTTAGTAAGGTTTTGGGTTGATTTGAAATTCACGTAGATAAGATCGAAGGAGATTCTATGATATGATGCCTTGAGATTAAAAGAAGATTTGTGTCATTAAAAGATTATCCAGCTTATATGTGGTTGTCTAGCATGATTGAGCAAGCATTTGTACCCCTATTTGACATCAATACCAACTCCCACATTCCTAGATCATTTCTTCATTGTTTTAATCCTTGTTTGTAGTTAACTTTCTATAATTGATTCTAAAACTTTCTTGTTAAATTTGGTGGAACCATCCACTCATTTGCTTTAATTGCTACAACGAATTAGATGCATTTTAATTTCCTCTCTGAATTCTTATCATAAAATCACTTCTTGTGGGATACGACCCTGTCACTTAGTTGGCTATTTTTATTGACAATGACCGCTTACTCTTTAATTATTTTTAGGGTAATTTGAGCATTATCATTGAGGTTACTTAGATGGCTTGGGCAACAAAGAACTATTGGGACATGGCACTAGGAGATGGACTGGATATGCAAAAAAGCAAGGAGGAGAGTGGTGCTACAGATATAATTTGTTGCACTTTTACTATGATGATTTATGTATGGAAAAATAGAAACTACATGAGGTTTCAGCATGGAGGAGGTGAGATTAACCAGACTTGCAAAGACATTGCACTGCAGATCCATATCAAAGACATAAACATTGCATGCTGGTAGAGTACATTGAGGAGCTTAAATTATTACCCTGGTTTGTAATGATTTAATTTTGATTAATGCAGAGAAATTTGTTTAATTAAAAAAATAGCATTCCTCAGTTTTTAGAAAATATAGTCTTGTATTTTTCAGAAAAGTATAGTCAAGTTTTAAAGTAAAGTTAATTTCAAATCAATTTAGTTTTGAAGAAGTATTGAGCAGAGACTTGAAGTTTCAAATTATTAGTTTTTTTCCTAAAGTGGGATACTTTTCCTAAAGTGGAATATCGTTATAATTATGAAGCATAATGCATAATTGTGGGAGTAGTATTGAGCACCGAGTTGAGTAAGAGTTCAGATAATCCAAATTTCAAAATTGCACCACCAACATAGGATAGGATTGTGTCATTGACTTAGGTCACTCCTCAAAAAGCCCCTAGTAAGGGCTTAGAGATTGAGTCCATAGTTAAGTTTGTCCTTTACCCCGGAAAGGTACTGAATGACTCTAACAACGTGGGCAAGATGTTGTATCATCACTGTTGACACCCAATTTTGACCCTCCACGATATGAATTAATCACCGAGCTTGTTGAATTCCAAGCGATTTGAAATAATTAGTTCTTATGAAGTTCAAAATATTTTTTAAGCTACTTTAAATTAAATTTTACCATTTTTATAATTTTTAAGTAATATATATATTTTAGATAATTATGTATATAATTACCATATTTTATGAATATTCAAAAATCGTCTCAATAAGAGTTTGTTTTAATTAAATATTCAATTAAATTAATTTGACTTAAGGTACACTTAAAAGTTATTTAGTTTATTACTTTAATTATTCTTCTTTTACGTTATGTTATTTTATTTTGGTTGATTTGAAAAGTGCATTTTATCAAGTTACGTTATTTAAGTTATGGCTATAGTTTTAAGTTAATTAGTTTATAATAGAGTTGATTATTTTATTTCGTTAACATTAAGAAGCTCATTAATTAATTTATATTAGTTCACCTTGCTTAGGTTTTAGCCGAATTTGTTAATTCAACTCAATTTGGCTATTTCTTAAAATCCGAAATCTAACCAATTTAATTTTTTCACTCTACACCCATCTTAAATGACCAAATTTTGTGATTTTATGTTGCATTTCCAGCCAACCTTCCAGCCCACTTTACAATTTCCAGCAGTCCACTCCATCCCCACCTCCTATAACCCGACCCAATACCCACTAACCCAATACACAAAAGACACCCAGCAAACACATTACATTACATACAACAATACTAAAATAATAGCAACCACAACATACACCAACCGACCCCATCCCCTTTACTCCCTTCAATTCAACATATCCAACAAAAAACAATATCCCAGCCCACTCCCAAATAACCCCTGACCCGGCCCACTTCTCTTTCCCATCAATTAAACCCATCAGCAACATTCCACACTAACGCCAAAGTTAGCAACAATCACAAGCGGTGTGAAAAACAGAGCAAGCGGCGTCAATCACGGAATGCCTACGACGATGCTCCAAACATTCACAAGTTGATGGAGCAATACACAGAGTTTACACGGAGAGCAACTGTGGGGAACGTGTACAATAGGATTCCTTATCTTCTTCTTCATGTCCCTCTCCGTCGTACGTTTTGAGCAGAGAAAAGGTAGGCACTCGTTTCTCCCCTTTCCTCTTTCGGAATAGGGTTGAAAATCTCAGAAAAAGTATGCTTGCCTTTAATGGTGAAAGGAATTTGAAGTTCAAATTATTGGACCCTCTCCTATCCGTTTTTCATCTCTTTCCCCCCAAAAAAAAATCTACCCTAATTCTCCCCTATATATATTCTCTTCCTTCTTCAACACCAGAGGATTTTTTTTAGTTTGGAAACTTTGGGTTTAGAGAAAATTGTTGAAAAATATTGGTGGAATCAGTTACCATTTGAGAGAAAATACAGTGAGTTGTTAGATATAAATACTTGCACACAAATATTTGAGAAGAGCTCTGCTTGGGTCTTTGTCTATTTTGTCCGTTCACGTAAGTTCATCGAGTCATCGTGGTGGGGGAAGTCATCTCAACTCGTGGTCTCAGTCGCTGCACCCTAAAAAGGTAAAATTCCATCTTCTCCAAAGCTTTTTTTTTTATGAGTCGATTTAGATGTTAAGCTTGGTGGAGTTTTCGATTCGTTCATTTTGTTTTTTTTCTCTCTGTTTGTTTACTTCTTTTGTTACATTAAGTTGTTAATAACATGCTGTCTCTTTGTCGTTACTGTTCGAAATTTAGACTATGGATGATGTCTCTATGTTCATTTATCTTGCTATTTCCGAATGCGGTCGCTTCTTTATATTGTTTTCCGAATTCTAGTGCTATGACTAGTCTAAAAAAAATAAAAATGTTTTCTTGTCTTAACTCATCTCTATCTGTTGTGAATCTGTATTAACAATCGATATCTGACATCGTATCAACTTCTCTTTGATTTGCGCTAAATGTATAAACTAGCATATATAGTCGTTGAGCTTATTTTTGTGTTTCCCTTACTCCTCATTTTAATTGTGTTTACTGAACAAGCATGAGTCTACTAATTATCAAGAGATTTGCTCTTTTCAGTCCTTAAAATGGCTTATTAATTGTTAGCTCTGTCTCATTACTGTGCATGTTAGATGTTAAGTTGGAGTCCTATAGTGGAAGCAATAAGTCAAAGGCAAGTTGACTTAGTTTGTTATATTTGGAGTTGAAATGATTATGCACTGCCCCTTTTCATTAATTGCTAGAAAAATGCAAATGTTTGGCTCTTTAGAATTTATTAGTTCAAAATTGCATCACCGTATTTATTTACCATTAAGTTATAGTTTTTTTAAAGATCTTTAGTTAGATATGCTTAAATGATAATTTCCCTTCTTAGTCTCCTAGCCTTTACGCACTTCATTAATTTTATATTTTCCATCTAGTTAGGAAGTTTCTTTAAACAAATGGTATATCTTAGTCGTAACTACTAGCTATAATTACCTCATTTCTTCGGATATAAGTTTTTTTTTTTTTTTCCCCTTTTTTTCTGTTTAGAAATGTATTGGCTTCATAATCATGATTATATCTTGAAATGATTCATGCATTTATCTTTATTTATTTTAGTTATTAATTGGACCATTTGTTCATTAGCCGTTTATCTCTTTCGTAACTCTTTTTCTTTCCTTCTGTCGCATGTGAAATCTGCCCGAGTTCATCATGAACTCCCTTTTACTCGCATTTCGAGAGAGAGCTATAAAGGCTTAAATTCCACCTTCTTTGAGTCGACCAACCTTGAAAATTGACGAACAGGTCCCGAAGATGAAGGAAGCAATAGATCGAGAAGTTGGAAAGATTGGGCCAAAGGCCCACTATTTATTTCAAGATTGTATTTTGTTATTTTTGGGCCTAAGCCCATTTATTTGCTATTATATTGTTATAATTTAGGACAGGTGGCGAGAATTGGGCCTTTTGGCCCAAAATGAAATTAGGCCCAAGTATTGGTCCAGGCGGACAAAAAAAACCAAACTTGGGCCCAAGTCTCTCTCTCTCTCCCTCTCTTATTTTACTATACTTGTTTACTTGTCAATATCTGATATTTAACCTTAAGGTTTTAAAATTCAAATTCCCAAAAGACGCCCATTTTGAATTAATTATTTAACTAAATTATTCGTCTTGACTTAAAAATAAATAAATAATTTTACAAAATCATTCACTTAGATTACATTTTGATATTTTTTTCTCCTTTTAAAATGGTCTTAACTAAATAGTTCAATTTTGCAAATCAAGTTAAAATATTTTAGCCAAATAATTAATTATCGGATAATCGCGTATTAGCGGGCATTTCGGGTGCTTTCAAACCATTCCCGAAATGCTAATAAGAACCTCGAACCCCCTTAAGTATTTTTCAATTGATTTCCTGTTTTAATCTTTTGGAAAAAAAATAGTTTTCTTGATTTTTCTTAAAAATTAAGTGGCGACTCTTAAACCAGTCCAAATATATTTTCTTAAATAAAACAATCACGAAACTCATGTAAAATTATATTATTTTAAGTATTTTCTATTATTCATATTTTTAGTCATAGAGTTTTGTGTTAAAGTATACAGATATACATTACTATTCAGTTGATTTTATTTAAGTCTATCTTCAGAATAATTCATTTAGCTAAGTATGATAGTTTTAGTAAGTTGTTTCATTTAGGTGTTTTACATGCCGTACATTTCATGTATTGATGTCATTCGACGCTGCGTCTTTTAATAATGCAGATTCAGGTGCTCCCTATGTCCCTAATTACTTGTCCAATTTTTCTTTTTTACTTATCTATTTTAACAAATCAAGAAAGGATTAAAAAAATTACCGATTATACCCTCAATTAATTACTTTGAAAAAGGTAAAACTTCTTGAAATCTTAAATTTTTAATTCATCCACTTCATAATATTGATAGAGATAAAATGGTAAACTCACTATGTCAATCATCGTTTTCTTAATAGATGTGTCGATTCAAAAGTGCACAAGTAATTAGGGACAGAGGGAGTATTTAGAATCGACAATGGACGTAAATAGAATCACTTTCATCTAGTTTTGGTGAGACCTCCTAACTTTCGGAGGGATCTAGTTTATCCAGAATATAACTAGTGATTAGATGTTGTTAGTAGAGTATTCATGTAGCCAGGGTGTTGTCTAGGTAACTCATTTTTAGTATGTTAGAGGCTTTATAGATGAGTAAGTTGAGTCTTATTATTAGTTGTTTTTATCAACATCTCTTATTTAAGATTTATTACTTTTAAGTGATTGAAGTTATTTTCTACAACAGTTGCATGTCCATGTTTAAACAGCATCCGCATATTTGTTCATTCTTCATTTAGTAGTAAGTCAGGTCAAGTGTTCGCTTGGGACAAGAGTGTCAACCAGGTCCAAGGTGTAGACTCAGAGTGTGAGAGGTTCAAGGGTAAAACTAGTAAAACATTTACTTGAGGCTCAAAAATATTAATGGTGAGTTTAACAATTTTAATTTTGCTTAAAACTCTATTGAAGATTATTAAAAAAAAATGTAAATATAGTGCTTATATTTATATAGTGTAAGTAGTTTGTCACTTTTAAAAATATATATATTACTAATATTTATTCGTTTATTTGACGATTGTTACATTAGCTAGAGACCATTATCCCTTTTATTAATTTAGAACCCACAAATATCAAATCATGGCTCCGAAAACTGGCTTGAATTTGAAGTTTTGAGTTTGGAAATCATAGAAAAACTGATTTAAGAGAATCTATTTTCTTTTTGCGAAAAGCAAAGCTAGCGCTTGATCATAGATTTACAATAGATTTTAAAAATTTATCTTTATATATTTATTTGACTATGAAATTTGATTAGATTCTAAAATTTTGTTCCTTCAAATATTTTTTAGACTCACTCACAAAACTTTTTTTCCAAGTAAAACACATTCAAACTCAATTTTAAATTTTAAAATCACAACTTTAAAAAATCATTTTTTAAAAAATTTTTAACTTTTAATTTCAACTTTAAAATGTATGGCCAAATAAAGATGCTACAATAGTTGATTAAAAAAGAAGTTTACTACGTACTCCTTTACGCCAATATTTATTGTTTTCTATAAATGGTGAGTACTTCAAACAAAAGAAATTAATGTGAGTTGCCTATTTCTCAACTATACAATATGATAAAGAATTAATGGGATAGGGGAGGTGTGAACTCAACAAGCACTATAAATGTTTGGAAGATGAGAGAGAGAGAGAAGTGATAAAAATAAGAATTTGCAAAATGATATTGCTTAAAATATAATAATTTCTATGGTAAAAATTGATTTCTTTTTAGTTGTCCACAAATATGAAATGTAATTTATTCTTACTGAAATAAATAAACTCAACATCATTTATTTTTAGTAAGAATAACAAGTAAAATAAATCGGATGGTATAATAATTAATTTAATAATTTTCAAGTCTATGAATTAAGATGATTCCAATCAAATACTTTTTTTCGTTTCAAAATATTTGTTACAATTTTCTTTTTAATAGTTAAACGGTATGGATCTTTATCAATATATGTATTTTTTCAGCATCTTGGTATGAGAAAAAAAAAAGCAATTTATAGTGTATTTTTGTATACTTTTTAAAATGTCTAAATTTTATTTTTAAATATTAAATAAATTTAATCTAATTAAACTTTAAAAATTAGTTAAATTGACTCTCGGAAAGAGAAACACGAAAGTTATTTTGAAATTGAGGAAGTAATACCTTACAAAAAGATAACAATTATGATTTTCTAAATATTATACGAATTTATGTGTGATTCTTAAGATATTGAATTTGAAGTTGTACATGTAGAACTAAAAATTTCATAATTTTGTCGGAATATATACAAGATTTTCGATAACAAATCTATCTGTTTGATTTTCTTCTCTTCCTCTAATTTTGCTTCTCTTTTCTTTTTAAAGAAATCGGAATCAATCACAAAATAACGTTTATAAATTCAAAACAGCAGTAAAAAATTAGCCTTTTAGTTATATTCCGTTGGAAAAAAAATTACATGGTTAAGCAAATATATACTAGTTAATTTATCATCGTAGCGATAGTTTTAATTAATTACAATTCGCGACCAATATTCAGTAATAATTACGTGGGTTGGGGTTTCGAGTTTGTATAATTCGCACGTTTGTATAATTTGAAATTTGTATTACTTTTGTATAATATAATTTTGTATAATATATTTGTATATCTGTTTAAAGTTCAGATGTTTGTGCTTGTATAAATTCGTTATTTTGAGTTTATACAAAAATAGCTCAATTATACAAACATACCCGCAAATTATACAAACTCACCCACGAATTATACAACTCCGCAAATTATACAAACGAGACAGCTTAAACTATAGCTACAATCCGTAAATATGTAAACTATAGATATGAAACATAATTAAATTTATTATAATGGCTATTTTTGAAAATTTCCAAAAAATAATAATAATCTAACTCTCTTTAAGTGGTAAGAAAATAAAATTGATATTCTTATTCCCATAACACTTGGTACCCTCTTACATCCTCTAAAATGAAAACATACTCTTTTCTAATTAAAAAAATTTATGTGGCTTCTTACCAAAGAAACAAATATGATATTGACACATTAAATTAAGAAGAAAAACAAAGTGTTGTTGAAAAAAAAACTGATACCACGATATAGTAAAATCTCACTAAATTAATATTTGGTAAATTAGTAATCTCTCTAAGATAATATTTTTATATGGTCACAACTTAGATCAATGGAAAAAATCAGACATTTCGATAAGATAATAAGATAATATATTTTCTGAAGACCCCTATATAGATATATGGTCTTATTAATATTGTAAATTAATTTATTTTTTCAAAGTGTAAATATATCTAAGACAATTTAGTGAAATATAATTGTATTATTTTTTTATTAAAATTTAAATCTAGTTGAAGCTTATCTCTTAATTTTTTTATTGCATAAATTTTTTTCGATATTATCACGACTGCAAATCTTTTTGAGTACATGTGAACTGATTTATTTTGTACTCACATAATGTTTTACATATTTGATTTGTCATTGTTAATTTTGTGACACATTTTAAATAAGAAGTCATTTTTGGATATGGTTTCAAGAAATTGCTTATGTTACTTATATAGTTTATTGTCTCACCATCACACATAAAATGGTTTTAGTAAAGATACATTGAATAATAATTGATTATTAAGAAACAATGAACATTATATATAATGAATTTATATTTACAATGAATTATATACATACATTGTACTTTAAGGTATAATGAATTTATTTGTTTATGTGAATTCACTAAATATGATACATAATTTAGTAAGATGCAATGATTTTGATATATTCATTTAACTTTATGTATAATATATTTATGGGAAAAGGGTCAAAAATGCCCTTAAACTATGTGAAAGGAACAAAAATGCCCTCCGTTTATAGTTTGGCTCAAAAATGCCCTTACCGTCAATACTTTGGTTCAAAAATGCCCTTGCAGTCAATACTTTGGTCCAGAAATGCCCCTATAGTTACT